>JAABKJ010000636.1:0-46905 GCA_011634705.1 Andricus grossulariae | reverse complement strand
TAATCTTTTTGGATGAAAACTCATCTCGTTGACTGCATCTTTTTTATTGAAAATTAATTTTTTTTTAACTGAAAATTTAATAATTCCCTTTTTTGTAGAAAATTTATCTTTTTTTTATAGAAATTTAATCTTCTTGGTAGCAAATTCATCTATTTGGTTGAAAATTTAACTATTTTTTTGAAAATTAGTTTTTTTCTGTTGAAAGTCAAGTTTTTTAACTGAAAATTTAACTATTCTGTATCTTGTTGAAACTTAGTTTTTAATGGTACAATATTAATCTTCTTATTGACTAATTCGTCTTTGTGATTAAAAATTCATTTCTTTGGTTGAAAATTTAACTATTAGGTTGAAAATTCCTTTAAAAGTTCAAAATTTGGTTGTAAATTCATTCATTTGATTAAAATTAATCTTTTTGGTTGATAATTAATCTTCTTGATTAAAAATTCATCTCTTTGATCCAACATTATTTTTTTTATGGAAAAATAATTTTTTAAGTGAAAATTGAACTATTTCCGTTTTTGTTGAAAATTGCTCTTTTTTTATAGAAATTTAATCTTATTGGTTAAATATTTATCTGTTTGGTTGAAAAATTAACTACTTTATTGAGAATTTGTCTTTTTTTTAGGTTGAAAATTCAACTATTCGTTTAAATATTCATTTTTCAATTGAAGATTCATTATTTTAGTTAGAAATTAATTTCTTTGCTTGAAAATTGAACTATTTTGTTGAGATTTCATTTTTTTTTGGTTGAAAATGAATTTTTTTAACTGAAAATTTAACTATTTTATGTTTGGTTTAACATTGATCTTTTTTACTTGAAAATTCAGCTATTTGGTTGGAAATTTCTGTATTTTGTGAAAATTTTATCTTTTGTGGCAGAATATTAATCTTCTTGGTGACTATTTGACCTTTTTGGTTAAAAATTCATTTCTTAGGGAGAGAATTAAACTATACGGTTTAAATTCCTTTAAAAATTCAAAATTTGCTTTAAAAATTCATGTATTTTGTTAAAAATTAATCTTTTTGGTTGAAAATTCATCTCGTTGACTGCATTTTTTCTATTGAAAAATTTGTTTCTAACTGAAAATTTAATAATTCCCTTATTCGTAGAAAATTTATCTTTTTTTATAGAAATTTAATCCTCTTGGTTGCAAATTCATCTATTTGGTTGAAAATTTAACTATTTTTTTTAAAATAAGTTTTCTTTGTTTCTGAAAATCAAGCATTTTTAACTGAAAATTTAACTATTCTGTATTTTTTTGAAACTTTGTTTTTAATGGTATAATATTAATCTTCTTGTTGACTAATTAGCCTTTGTGGTTGAAAATTTAACTATTAGGTTGAAAATCCCTTTAAAAATTCAAAATTTGGTTATAAATTCATTCATTTTATTAAAATTATTGTTTTTGTTTAAAAATTCATCTCTTCGATTGAAAATTATAATTTTTTTAATGAAAAAATTATGTTTTAACTGAAAATTTAACTATTCCCTTTTTGGTTGAAAATCGATCTTTTTTTATAGAAATTTAATCTTATTTGATAAAAATGTATCTGCTTGGTTGAAAAATTAAATATTTTATTGAGAATTTGTCTTTTTTCATGTTGAAAATTCAACTATTGGTTTAAACATTCATTTTTTAGTTCGAAATTAATTTCTTGGCTTGAACATTAAACTATTTTCTTGAAATTTCGTTTTTTTGGTTGAAAATTAATTTTTTTAACTGAAAATTTAACTATTTGATGTTTGGTTTGACATTTATCCTCTTCACTTGAAAATTCAGCTATTTGGTTGAAAATTTTTGTATTTTTTTGAAACTTTTTCTTTTGTGGCAAAAGATTAATCTTCTTGGTGACTAATTTACGCTTCCGGTTAAAAATTAATTTCTTCGCCTGTAAATTTAACTATCAAGTTAAACTTCCATTGAAAATTCAAAATTTGGTTGTAAATTCATGTATTTTGTTAAAATTAATCTTTTTTGGTGAATAATTAATGTTTTTGTTCGAAAATTTATCTCTTTGATTGAAAATTAGTTTTTTTATTGAAAAATAATTTTTCTAACTGAGAAATTAACTGGTCCTTTTTTTTAAATAAAATGTAATCTTGTTGGTTAAAATCTGTTTGGTTGAAAATTTAACTATTTTGTTGAGCATTTGTAATTTTTTAGGTTGAAAATTCGACTATTAGGTATTTTGTTGAAATTCCGTTTTTTTTGTTATTGTAAATTAATTTTTCTAACTGTAAATTTACATATTCCATGTTTGGTGTGTAATTTATCTTTTTTACTTGAAAATTCAGCTATTTAGTTTGAAATTTCTGTATTTTGTTAAAATTTTATCTTTTGTCGCAGAATATTAATCTTCTTGGTGACTAATTGATGAATTTTCAACTGAAAAGATGAATCTTTGATCTGAAAAGTTTAATTTTCAACCAGTTTCATTTTTAAGCAAAAAAGAATAATTTTCAAAAAGTTTTATTTTTAAGCAAAAAAGAATAATTTTCAACCAAAGATTCTTGGGAAAATTCAAAACAAATATCAAAGATATTTTTTTATTTTTCAGAATAATGCAAAATTTTAGGAAAAATTCGATTCTGTTCAAAGACTCAAACTATCCCTAAAATTTTGAAAAATCTTTTGAAATTATAAAAATTGACAATGTAAAAAGTCATAAAAATTTTTCCCAGGAATTTCAACAAAGTTTTTTTCTTATTTTCTTGAACCTTTAAACGTCTGAAAAGCTTCGAATTTTTTCTCAAAATATTCAAAAATTTACATTTTGTTTAAAAGTTTTAGAAATTTTTTCAAATTCCAAATTTTTTTTTTAACAATTTCAAAAACTTTTAAACTTTTAAAATTATTCAAATTTTTCCAAAATTTTTTCAAAATTTTTCTAAAAGTTCTGAAAAATTAAAAAAATTGCCTTCAAATCTTTCAGATTCTGTTATGACAATTTTGGAAATCTTTTTTAATCTATTGAAACATTTTTGAATATTCGCTTAAAATTAATTTTTCAAAATAAAGAATCAGTTTCAATTTTCCCACGAATTAAAAAAAAAAATGGTTTATTATCATGAAACCTTTCAAAATCCTTAAGAAGCTTCAAAAATTTTATTTCCAAATATTCACAAATTTAAATTTCTTAAAACTTTTTTTCAACGTTTTTAACTTCTAAATTAATTTTAAATTCTTTTAAAACTTCTAAATGTGTTTTCAACTTACTCGAATGTTGCATTACATTTTTTTAAATTGTCAACACTCTTAAAATTAATTTTTTAAAATAAAAAATCAGTTTAACTTTTTCCAGGAATTTTTTTATTATCGTGAAACCTTTTAAAATCTTTGAGAAGCCTCAACATTTTTATTTACAAATTTTCAAAAATGTACGTTTTTCCTAACTTTTTCGAAATGTTTTCAAGTTTTAAATTAATTTTTAGTCTTTTTAAAACTTCTAAACGTCTCTTAAATTTGACAGTATTTTTTTTCAACTTTTTAATCTTGTTAATTGAAAAATTCGCCTTTAAAATCGTCTATATTCTTTTTCGAAGTTTCAAGAAATAATTAATGTTTTGAAATCTTTGTCAATTTTCTCTTATTTGATTTTAAATTAAGAATCAGTTTAAATTTTCCCAGGAATTTCAAGAAATTTTTTTATTTCTTGAAATATGTGAAAGTTCTAAAGAAGCTTCTTTTTTTAGAAATCTTCAAAAATCTATACATTACATTGTTTATATCATAGTGCTGGACATCTTTGCTTTATTGATTATTATTATTATTTAATTATATTATTTAGATAACCGTACATTTCTCATATACCTGAATTTTGCAGACTTTTATTTTAAACGGGAAAAAGGAACGACAGTTTCATCCAATCATAAACGCGGGTTTCCCGACAACAGTAGTTAGGCAACATTGGTTTAAAAAAATTGTTTGCAGTCCAACTCAAATAAAATAAAAAACTAATTTCATATTATTTCTGCTTTATTAACAATACATTATACCTATGTACACGTGCGTCTGCAAACTTAACAATTTCCTGTTACAGAACTACGCCTTAAAAGTATAGGTTTACTTCGCCTAATTTGTACGTGGTTCGTTATTATTTCACTGCTGTATATACCTTTTTTCACACTTTAAGGGAGCAACTTCCTTTTTTCTTTTAATGAGCAATTGTTGCTTTTGCAGGTATATATTAAGCGAAACTCGTATGAGTCATGGAGAACACGCAGTGGCACCATCGCATCGGTTGCCTTTTTTTTAATTTCCTAAGAGCTACAGCGATACTTACATTCTATGTTTGATAAATAAGGCAGTTCTTAAATCTTTCGAGGATTTATACGAGTATTTTTTCCCATTGAAGAAAAATGCTTTATAGAAACTTCAGCAGGCTAGAATGTAGCGCATCGTTCAAAATATTTTTCAAGTCTATTGTAAATATCTTCAGAGAGGAATGAGTTCAGTGAGGGAAGAGATGATTCATGAAAGATAGAGACTATTCAATCGATTGATTTCTACTTTGGGTAAAAATTTCAGTTATTGGTATCTTCTTTGCAATAAAATCGAAACAGAAACTAATTATATATTACTTATGCTGAAAGTTATAGTTTGAGCAATATATCAACACCATTCTCTCAATAACTGTATTTCTCCCTTTTTACGTTTAGTAAGATGCTCAACAAAAACCATCAATGATTAAATTCATCTGGATTGAAAATAAATTGAAAACTTACGAAAAAATTTCAAAAGTAATTTTAGAAGAAGCAAGAAAATGTTTGCTGAGGATCCTAACGTATAGGATCTACAAAATCTTCAGACGTTTGCTTATTGAAAGACAGTCATTTAAGAGTCTTTCTACTGAAATACACAATTTTCACTTCATAGTGGAATAAATCTAATTAGATCAAATGACATAGTACAAAATGGCTGTTAGAACGATGTATTCGATATTGGTGATAATCATTTGACCAGCGCTGGCTAAAGCAGAACTTTCGTCATCGTGATTGTGCCCACTATGATCGTGATCACGATCATGATCAGTATGATTCGTATGATTACTATGATCATGAGTGCTATGATCATGATTGTTATGATCATGATTGTTATGGTCATGATTGCTATGGTCATGACTGCTATGATCCTGATTAATATGATCATGGTTACTGTGATCATGTGTACTATGATCATGCATAAATTCCTCGTGATCTTGCACATAACCAGTATGATCATACGTGTGCCCATTGCGATCATAATTATGCACAGGGCTCGAACTATTTTTCTCATCTTGAGGTGACCTCTTCGTCCTTTCTACCAATGTTAACTTCGTATTCCCTGGTCGATGATTATGAGTGATTGAAGTAAGTTCTGGAACCGACATTTCTTTCGAAGCAACTCTCCTTCTTTCCAGCTGAGCAAGATCCTCGGTTCTAACTTCTCCAGGAATTGGTGGTGGTAGATCTCCCCTAAATCTTCCAAACTGTGGAGTCCTGCTAAGTAGATCTGAAGTCAACTTTTTCCTGGGTCGTTCTGCATTTTTGGGAACAGATCGTGCAAGATTCGAGTCTTTGATTCGTTTTCCATCGTAAGTAACGAGAGCATCAGTTAGGTCGTCAATCTTTGCAGCAGCGTTGGGTGGTAAGTAGTATGAATCTAGTCGATCAGCAGCCATTTCCATGTCATCTAAGTCATCCAATCGAACTTTGGAGCGATTTTTCTGCTTTTTGGTCTTCTTGCTGCTGTTGCGATCAGGAGGGGAAGGAATGAACATGGGTTCGAAATTGTCGATAGATCTATACTCGGAGGTTTCTCTGGGGGATTCATCCTGTTGGATATCAGAATTCCTTTCTTGAGCTTCTGGCTGTTCAACGCTCTTCAAAATAGGTTTGAAGCCTCCTTCGATGACAATAGAGTCTGGGTTGAAACCTGTGTTCCTGGCTGGTTTCATGGGTCCAAGGAGAGTAGAGGAGATGCTAGCGGATGAGTCTGCGTCTGAAACCTTGGCTTCGATCTTCGCTCGTTTAAGGTCGATCTTCATCAGTTTAGTGACTTGGATGTGCTTGCCTGGTATCATCTTGATATTGGGGTTTCTGTAGACGGATTTTTTCCTCTCGATGAAGATTGGTGCTCTGGACTGTACGGTCATAGCAGGGGCGTTCATTGTGATCATGGATGCTGGCACAGGACGACGAACTTGTATGGGTCTTCTGATGATCATCATTTGCGTTCTCTGTGGCTGATGGTAGATCGCGTGTTGTGCTGGTCTGGAATAAAGGATCGTCTGCTTCGGTTGTTCCTGAAGGGGATAGGGGTATTTGATAGTCCCGTAGCTCATGTACGCGCCGGGTCGTGAATCTGGAATGAGTTTAGATTGTTGGTTAGAGGAATGGATCTCCTGTTCCGGTTCCATGACCGAATGACCAGGATGCGCGTACGCGACGGGAGGAGGTCCTGGTTCGGCTGGACTTTGATTATCACCGTAATGAGAGGAAGGATATGGTTCCTGGTTCAAACGCGGATAAGGAAGCGAGTTACGCATATCCTTAACATGATGATAATTCACGGTGGCGGAAGGGTTATACGTTGGTTTATGGCCATGATTCCCGTATGATGGTAACTGCAAGCGCTCGTAAGTATCACGATGATCATAGGGCACATGCGTGCGTGTTAGTTGCATTGGATGTGAACCTAGGTTGTTCGGGTTAGTCGCTGAATGATGAGAATGATGACGAAGACCATAATTTTGAGCGTATTCTTGATGCTCTTGGAAGAACTCTGGCGCGGGGGTTACCTTGCTCGAAACGCGAATACTAGCGCCACCCTTGAGGTCGGATTCCTCTTCTGGCTCGGCTTCCAAGTCGGCATAGGACTCTCTGATTTCACTGGCTGCTGATACGTTGGAGTCACAGCTGTCGTGGACGTGGATCTTCCATCCCAGATAGCGATGAGTGAAACACTGAAACACATTTTCAAAATAGTTTTCTTTTTCCAGCTTTCATTTTCTTCAGGGAACGTTAAAATAGCAGTTGACAACAGATAAATGGATTCGTGTCCAAGCTAAAAATGTTATACAATTTAATAAGGAATTCCGGGAATCTGGTGAACCAGATTTCATCATCTTTAATATAAAAAGCTTGAAACTAGTTGGAAAAGAATTCATAGTTTATTTGAATAGTGATTTTGATTCATTATAACTAAAAATAAAATTCTTTCCATTTACCTTTTCATCAGGATTGATGATAATCCTTGTACAATTTCAGTTGGAACATTAAAATTGAATAAAATATGAGTAAAGCTATTTTCTATAATTTCATCTACACGCTGTTCTGCGTGCAAGATTAGAAAACTATGTTTTAATTACAGTTTAATTTTTCTATGAGATATCTCGATCTTCAGAATTACACATATAGTTCTGCTAGTTGAAAGATCTTTTAGAATTTCTGTCTTGATAAATTATTGTAAGACCCTTTGAAGACTCTTAAATGAGATCAAAGTTCTACGTTACTTGGGAATGGGATCCCAATTTCATTTATAGTTTCTGAAAATTAGTTTCTCAAATACAAACCTGGTAGTACACAGTGTCTGGGGTGTTTTCATCAGGCGTCCACTCTACGATTCCTGGTTCCCCAACATCGCATTCGAGTGTCAAAGTTCTTTGATAAGCTCCAAAGGAAGCAAACTCATCAGCCGGTGGTTGATTCTGATCTGGCACCCAGTTGCAAAGTCGACCAACTCCAGTTGGCCTGACGGTACCTCTTTGTCGGCGAACTCCGGCAAAGATTGTTACTTTCTACAGATTGAAGATTAAATGAAGAGTTCATAGAAGCATTTACCAACTAATTTTAGAAAGTTAATGCCAAAAAATCTCACCGATCTTTCTTCGGGAGTTTTGTGCTGATATCCACCGACTGGGTCATCAGTGATGTAGAAAGGATGATAGCGAGCAGGAGTTTCTGGATTTTGACCACCTTCTACTACGAAATTATACTTCCTACCTCTTACAACGTGGATTTCGGGAATCAGAAGTCCATTGATGTACCATGATATTCCCCAGCCAACATGTCCTAGTGTTTTCATTTTATGTTATACAGGTTTTTAGTATTAGAGTGAATACATTGATTAATATTGATAGGTATCAACCCAATTCAAACAAAACATAGAAGTCTATCTTTCTCATCACTTTTATGTCTTGTTTTATTTCTCTATCGTGTTCTGTTTGAATGATGAGAGGATTAACATACTGGTAAAAAAAGATAGAATTATTGCAATGATAAAAGATAAAGAATACCTGATAAAGGATAGATAACACAGGAGAATTATGAGGGAAAAATGATAACGGATAAGTGGTAACATTTCAAGGATTAGTAATAACAGATCAATGGTAAATGATAACAGATCGATGAGAAAGGAGAAAGGATAATCGGGTAGAAGATAGCGGATAGATGATAGATAACAGATTAAAGAGGATACATGATAGAAGATGAAGGATAAAGTACAAAGGACAAAGGAAAAATGATAAAAACAAATAATAATGGACAAATAATAAAGAGCAAATGATAAAGGGAAAATTATAAGGGATAGAAGATAGCATATAAAGGACTAAGGTTAAATGATTAAGGATAAAGGATACAGGATAACGGATGAAGGATAAATCATACGGAATAAAGAGTAAAGTATAACGCATAATGGATAGAGGATAGAAGACAGATGATAGAGGATAGATGACAGAGGATAGGGGATAGAGGTTAGGATAGAGGGTAGATGACAGAGTTTAGGATAGAGAATAGACGACAGATAATAGAAGATAGAGAATAGATGATGGAGGACATAATATAGGATAAAGGACAGATAATAGAAGATAGAGAATAGATGATAAAGGACAGATAATAGAGGATAGAGGACAGATAATAGAAGATAGATAATAGATAATAGAGGACAGATAATAGAGGATAGAGGACAGATAATAGAGTATAGAGGACAGATAATAGAGAATAGAGGAAAGATAATAGAAGATAGAGAATGGGTAATAGAGGACAAATAATAGAGGATAGACGACAGATAATAGAAGATAGAGAATAGATGATAGAGAACAGATAATAGAGGATAGAGGGCAGATAATAGAAGATAGAGAATAGATGATATAGGACAGATAATAGAGGATAGAGGACAGATAATAGATGATAGAGAATAGATGATAGAGGACAGATAATAGATGATAGAGGACAGATAATAGAGGATGGAGGACAGATAATAGAAGATAGAGAATAGATGATAAAGGACAGATAATATAGGATAGAGGACAGATGATAGAGGATAGAGGACAGATAATAGAAGATAGAGAATATATGATAGAGGACAGATAATAGAGGACAGATATTAGAAGATAGAGAATAGATGATAGAGGACAGATAATGGAGGATAGAGGACAGATAATAGAAGATCGAGAATAGATGATAAAGGACAGATAATAGAGGACAGAGGACATATAATAGAAGATGAAAAATAGATGATAAAGGACAGATAATGGAGGATAGAGGACAGATAATAGAAGATAGAGAATAGATGATAGAGGACAGATAATAGAGGATAGAGAACAGATAATAGAAGATAGAGAATAGATAAAAGAGGACAGATAATAGAGATTAGAGGACAAATAATAGAAGATAGAGAATAGATAATAGAGGACAGATAATAGAGGATAGAGGACAGATAATAGAAGATAGAGAATAGATGATAGAGGACAGATAATATGGGATAGAGGATAGAAGTTAAATGATAGAAGATAAAGGACAAAGGATGAAGGATAAAATAGGTTATGGGATTGAATAATATAAGTAGAAATCAAATTTAACGAAAATTGAATAGGAGCATAGGTAAAATCAAGTTAATTCCAAAATTGTATACAATGAATGAAAATGATTCAGCAAACTAATAAACATTGAAAACGATAGAACGATTTATAATTGAATTCCAGATACGTCTAAAATGAAGATGGTACTTTTCTATCTTGCTTTGTCTCTCTATTTTGTTCAATTTGAACGATAAGATGATTATTGTACAGTTAGAAAAATATAAAATTATTGTAAAGATAAAAGACCATAAATTATGATAGTAATGAAGGTAATAAAGGGTACGGGATAAAGGATAAATATAAAAGGATAAAGAATAAAGCATAGGCATAAGTGGTAGGTAATAAAGGATAAGGGATAAAGGACAAATAATAAAACATAAAGGATATATGATATATGATAGAGGATAAAGGATAGAGGACAAAAGATAAATGATAAAGTATAAATGATAAATGATAACGGATGATGGGTAAAGGATGAATGATAAAGAATAATGGATAAAAGATGAACGATCAATCATAAAGGATAATTTACCAATGATAACGGATAAAGGATACCTGATAAGGGATAAATTATAAAGGGTTAATGATACAGGATAGTCCCAAAAGTTTAATTCTTCTCTATCCCTTTTTCTAGAAGAGAAAATACGTACCAGTGATTGCTGGATATCCATGACTTCCACCAGTGGGCCCCATTTGGGCAAAGAAGACACCATCTTCCGGTTCATAACATTGAATGTCTGGAATAATCCAAGCATCATTCTTGGGAGCTGGTGCAGGTGTTGCAGGTGGTCGCTGTGGTCGTCTAGTGGTCGCTACAAGTTCCTGAAAAATATGAATATTTCATAAACAAAGGTTATCTTGTTGAAAATATAATCTGTTAGGCACCTTGTTGGAAGTAAAAGGATATAAATAATCTCCATTGATGTGGATCACTTTGAAGTCTCAGCATAGAACTGAGCAAAAATAATGTATCCACTATTCGTTCTGGTGAATCATTTTCTATCCGCGACCTATTCTTATGAATCCTTTTTTATTTTTTCAGCAATATAATATATTTTCTTTTTCTATCCACATTTTTGTATCTAAGTCTATCCGCTGTCTATCTTCAGGAATTCCCTTCTACCATCTCTTGTCCGAAATGACTATATCCTTTTCAACAAAAGTTTTCTATCCAAGGCTACTACTACCCATTCAGATAAAATTTTGAGTGCAGGAAGAAGCAGAAATGTATAGAAATATATAAAAAGATACAGGAAATCTTTATCATTGTTCTGTTCCGTTCCAAAATTTCTATCCTTATCTTTATTTTTAGTTGCAGTAGGGTAAAGAGATGATGAGAAAGGATAGGATCTTACCTTATTGGAACTACCCTTATCGGAATTGTCTCCAACTGGTCGAGCCTGTTCCTGATCTGGCATGGGACAATTCCAGGCAGGTGGTCTGCCGAACTCGATAAAGCGATCAGTTTTCAAGTAATCGCTGTGAAAGCTGACCTCGTTTCTCTCATTGAGAGGGCCGATTGCCCAGACGATCGCTTGAGATCCATTAGTTATAATCTGCCGATCCAATTCATCGTTGGCCTTCAAGGGTCTCTGATACGTCACGATACTGTATCCATTCACCATCGCTGCGTTTAGGAGCCTTACAGAGTTCGTGTTATCCTTTAACAAAAAAATAATCACATTTCAATACTTATTTCCATTAAATCATTTAATTTGGGCGGATTGGATCAGTCAAAATCGATGGTAATCAAAGAAACAACCATGATTTTTAGAAATCAAATTAAGATTTTTGGGATCTTTGGGATCGAGTGTGGTACCTTTCTTGAAGGAATAACTCTAACTATTCTTACTTCAATTCGTGTATCTGGACAGCTTCCACGGCCTCCAGAGCATTGCGATTTGGAATCCAGAATGTAATCAACTGCATATCCTTGAAGAGTTTGTTTATCCACCCAAGCAACTACAACGTCTGCACCAACCATGACACTCCTTTCAGGATTTGGTGAGACGCCAAAAGACATATATTGTCCAGCATCTAAAATTGAAGAAATTAATAAATTAATTCATTAATTCATTCATTAATGACGAGAGATTAAAAATGAACATCAAACTGGGAAATGAAAGTGACTTTATTTTTGAACTTGAATTTGACAAATTTTTAGGAGAAAAATCTATCCAAGCATTTGAGATATCATAAATTTCGTATCACATGATATAATGCAATTAAAAATATGTTTGATATGAACTCTGGTTTTTGTTAAGTTCATTTCTTTACTTAAAAGAAGAATTAAACGATTTTTAAATTAATTTTTTCTATCGAAATGTAGTTCCAGTATTAAAAATGGAATAATAATTGATTTTACAGGATTGTTCTGAATTTGCTCAAAGTTAGACATTAAAAAAATAGATAATAGTTGATATTTAAACTTGACAAAATTTTAATTTCAATAAAAAACAATTAAGTTCTACCAAAAAAATGAATATGTAACAAATTAGTTTAATCCTCAACACAATAAAATTATGAACTAAAATGATGAATCCTAAACAAAAAGAAAATTACTTTGTAGCAAAATTGTGGAATTTTCTACAAAGAAATTAATTTTGAAGCAAAAGAGATGAATTCTTAATGAAAAATGTAATTGTTGATATTCCGACAAACAAAAATTTTTATTTCAAAACAAAAATAGTTTAATTCTATCGAAAATGATGAATTGTAGACAAAATAGTTGAATCCTCATCCGAAAAGACGAATTTTCAAAACAGTTGACTTTTCAACCAAAAAGGAGACTTTTAAACGAAATTCTTTAAGTTTCAACAAAGTAGATTGAGCTTTAATCAAAGAGTTGTTTTTTCAACCAAAAACATGAATTTTTAACCAAGAAGATTAATTTTCTACCAAAAAAGATACATTTTTATTTTAAGAAGGTAAATTTTCAGCCAAAAAATTCAATTTTTAACTAAAAAAGGTAAATTTTCTACAAAGATTTAAAAAATATATGTTTTCAATTAAAAAAATTTATTTCTTACAATTGTTGAATTTTAAAATAAATAATTCAATTTACAACAAAAAACATAAATTTTCTAGAGAGAAGATTGATTCTCTACTGAAAAGAACGAATTTTCAACAAACTTGTAAAATTTTCAACTAAGGAGATGAATTTTCAATTAAAATTTTGCATATTCAACCAAAAAATAAATTGTTATCAAAGTAGCTCAGCTCTAAACCAAGTAGTTGAATTTTCTACAACAATGATAATGATTTTTTAACCAAGGAGATTAATTTCTACAAAAAAGTAAAAATGTTTTAAACAAAATACATTAATTTTGAACCAAATACTTGAATTTTTAACTGAAAAAATACAAGTGTACATTCAAAAATGCAATATTTAAATTCTCAGTTAAAAAGAAAAATTAAAGAAAAAATCAATTTTTAATCAAATACAGGGATTTTTAACCAAAAATTTGAATTTTCAACATAAACAGATGAATTGTCAGCTAAAAAGCTAATAGTTATTTTTTCAGTCAATAAAAATTGTTTTCGAACAACAAAAAAAACGAATTCTCAACAATATTTTGGAATTTTCTACAACGATAAATTATTTTTTCGCCATAAAAGTTCCATTTTTAACTAAAAACATAAATTTGAAACCAAAAAGATTCACTTTTTACCGGAAAAAATGAATTTTACACAAAATACAAGAATTTTTAATGAAAAAAGTCTCGTTTTTAACAAAAAATGGAATAGTTGCACAGAGAAAAATGGATATTAAGATTCAAAATCTGGATTTCTAACTATAGGCTAACGATTTAGATATTAGGCTGCAATATTTTGATAATAACATTTAATGTCCAGGTATTAAAAACTCTAAATACAATAATATTGAGATATCAAACTTTACTAGCTGGATAGTAAATTTTCATATCAAGAGATTACACCTGAATATCTAGATCATTGTCTTATAGTTAAAAATCCAGATATTGAGTCTTGATATCTATTTTTCTCTGGATATTAAGATTTAAAATCTGGATTTTAACTATAGGAAAACGATCTTGATATTCAACTGGAATATTTCGATATTAAAATTTAATATCCAGGTATTAAAAACTCTGAATACAAAAATATTGAGATATTAAACTTTAATATCTGGATATTAAATTTGATTATCAAGATATTACATTTAAATATCTAGATCATTCTCCAATAGTTAAAAATTATATCTATTTTTCTCCGTGTAAATTTTCAGTTAAGTAAATGAATTGTCAACAAAACTTGGATTACAATTGGAATGGCCTTTATTATAGATTGATGGCTCGGGATTACAAGTGGATTACACCGGATTACACCGGATTACTCGGATGATTTCGAATTACCAGTGCGAACAAACTAGCGGTCTACAGGATTACAAATCTTGTTTTCCCGGATATGAAACATAAATTGAAAAGTGCGTCAACTGTCTTAAACTGAACCAGTGAAATTGTCCTTGGCTGAATCAGTATTTTGAGTTATCACTGGTAAACCAGTGATTTTCCTATTCTTACTGGGTGAACCAGTAAGTGAATCAACTGAAACTGCGTTACTGAACATACCACTGATGCCAAATGATAGATTGGACTTGGGCTTGACTTTGCGCGACGCGACACGTTGACGTAATGACGGGCCTTCCCACATTTAGGCTTAATATCTATCATATTGGCAACCCGGTCCTCATTTATTGTTGTGCTAGTAAAGTGCGGTTTTAAAAATATAATGTTGCAATCTTTCACAAAGTTTAACACAAAAGTGATGAATAATAAGTGTCATACCTAACCAGCTGACGGACAACGCGTACGTCTAGATCACTGGGAATCAGTGAGATTTCACTGGTTCATTTTAAGAGAGAAGTTTTGCAAGAATGCAGTTTAGTAAACAGTTTCACGGCCGTTCTAATTAGGTGGGATATGTGGAAGGAAAGAAGTTTCTTATTGAGGGAAAGCAGATATCCGTATAATACCAATACATTCTGTTTTGGAAAGTACATGTGCGTGCTGTTGTGTGTAAAAAGCACCATAATAAAGGTGAGGTCTTGCATCTGAACTGAATGCCTTTCTCCTTGCATTTCGTAATGCTGCGGAACTTGTGCCGGTCAAAGTGAAAATGAAACTCGTCTGTTGATCGAGATAGAATAAATTCAAGAATGACGGTTCAAGCAAAGACTTATCATCGTTCATGCCGAGTCAGCATTCACCTTCACACTCTAATAGATGCCAAACGTTTTTTTTTAAGTTTCTAAAAATAGTTGGAGTGTCCACTTTTTACGAATTTCTTCTACGATGAAAAAATTTGGTTGCTTAATTGTAAAACTGGTCCCTAACTTTTTGTCATAATGGTCATGGTTTCAGGATTTATTACTGTACGATTTTAAATTGTATCCCAGCATTTGAGAAAAAGAATGTTCTTTTTTAGCAATTTTTTATTCTTTTATAGACTTCTTTATAAAACTGGGGAAACTTCTTTGTAACCAAAAACATCAGAGAAAAATAATGAATTCGATACATATCAAACTTTTTTCTTTACATTATAGTTTCTACAAAAGTTTTAGTTTTTATTTTGTCTAGTACGTTTGTTGGTGACCAATTTTATCAAAGTTTGCAAAAGATGGCCCTGCAAAGGTAGAGTTCAATAAAAACTGAATAAGTTTGAAAATCTCTTTCATATTTCAAATTTCACACTCTTTCCCCTATTCCCCACTTTTCCCATTTTTTAAAGAATTCTTCCTATTTCCCCTGTTTTCAAGAAACTTCCCCTTTTCCCTCTTTTCGCCCTTTTTCTCGTTTTCCGGGTAAATGCGAACAGAATTAATAAATCCCAATAAGGAAATTAAACTATTTTTGAATTAATGTAAATTTTTTTATTGAAAAGTCTACTACAATATTTTTGAACCGAGTTCACAATTCTTGGTTAAAAATTCTACTATTTAGTTGAAAATTTAATTATTTTGTTGAGAATGCAACAATTTTGTTAAAAATTCATTATTTTTTATCAAAAAATTAACTACTTAGTTGAAAGTTGAACTACTTCTTTAAAAATTCAGTATTTTGGTTGAAGATTCATCTTTGAAAATTGAACTACTTTACCGAAAATTTGTTCCATTTTTGGTTGAAAATTTACTTTTTTAGTTACGAATACGAATATTTGGTTTGAAACTTATTCTTTATAGTTAAAAATTCAACTATTTGATCGAAAATTTATTTATTTTATTAAAAATTGATTGTTTCTAGTTCAAAATTCAATTACTTGGTTGGAAATTCATTTATTTTGTTGAAATTTCGTTCTTTTTGGTAGAAAATTAATTTTTTTCGGTTGAAATTTCATCCTCTTTTATTGAAAATGTAACTTCCTAGTTGAAAATTAATCTTTTTTTGGCTAAAAATCCCCTACTTGGTTTGAAGCTGAAATACTTTGTACCAAATTGATTTTTTGGTAGAAGATTCATAATTTTAGTTGAAAATTCAATTATTTGGTTGTAAACTAAATTTATTGTTGGAAATGTGTATTAACGGGTTCAGAATTCAAATTTTTTGTAAAAAATTGCCTTTTTGTCCTGAAAATTCAAAAATTTGGTAGAAAATTAAACTATTAAGTGGAAAATTTAACAATGTGGTAGAAAATTAACTCTCTTGATAAAACTTATATTTTTAGGTTTAAAATTTAATTGTTTTGGAGATGATTCGTCAATTAGGCTTCAAAATTCAACTTTTTTTTTTAAATTCATGAATTAGAGTGAAAATTCGTCTTTTTGGTAGAACATTCATCTTCTTCGCGGAAAATGGAACTATTTGGTAGAAAAATAATTTTTTTTGGTTGAAAAATAAACTATTTGATTAAAAGTTGAACTAGGTTGTTAAAAATTTATTGTTTTTAAGACTGCCCATTTTGGTGAAAAATTTAATTAATTTGTTGAAAAATAGTTTTTTATTTTTAAAATAATTTTTTTTCTGAAAGTTTAATTTTCATATTTTGTAAAAACTGGGCTTTTCTTGGTTGAAATTAACTAGTTGAAAATTCTTTTTGTTTTTCATTGCAAATCAATTTTTCAAACTGAAAGTTTAACGTTCTATGTTTGGTTTAAAACTTTTTTTTTTATTTGGAAATAAATATTTCTTGTTTGAATATTAAATTTTTTCTTGAACATTTATCTTTATTGTTTTAAAAGTCAACTCTCTTCTAAAACATTCAAATTTTCAGTTTGTTAACTAAACTCTTTCGTTTAAAATTAGTCTTTTTGGGTATAGAAAATGAAGCTTTTTCGTTGAAACTTCATCTATTTGGACAAAGATTCAAGTATTTTGATAAAAATGAATCTTTTTTCGTTAAATTTAACATGTCGAAAAAACGTTTTTTTTAATGTGAAAAACTTAAGGGAAAACATTATGAATAAAGAAGAACTATTTCATCTTCGGTTGAAAATTAATCTTTTTGAATGGAAAATTCAACTACATGGTTCAAAATACGTATTTTTTTGTAGAAAATTTATTTTTTATGTTAGAAAATTCATCTTTCTTGGTTGAAAATTAATTTTTTTTTTCAAAATTTAATTTTTCGGGATGAAAATTAAACTCTTCCGAAAAATTCGTCTGTTTGGCTTGAAAATTCGACCATTTGGTTGAAAGAGCAACTATGGTTGCAGTTAATTCTTTTTTGTTTGAAAACTCCTCTTTAAAGGTTGAAAATTCAACTGTTTGTTTTAAAGTTTGCCTATTTTGCTTGAAAGTTCAACTTTTTGGTTAAAAATTTAACTGTTTTGTTTAAAATTCGTCCTTATGGATTGAAAATCCATTTTTTATGGTAGAAAAATTATATTTTCTGGTTGAAAATGAACTTTTTTAATGAAAAGTCAACTGTCCTCAGAAGATTTCGTCTTTTTGGCTTAAAAATCAAACTATTTGGTTGAAAGTTCAACTATTTCGTTGATAATTCATCTATTCGCTTGAATTAATGTACCTGTTTATATAAAAATTAATTTTTTATTGATGAAAATTCGTCTTTTTGGATTGCAAATTCTTTTTTTCTTTAGAAAATGTTTCTTTTTTGGTTGAAAATTCAACTATGCTGCAACTTAAAAACTTAGAAATCTAAAGAGTTTCAAATTGAATTTAATATTCTATCTAAATTAATTTTATTTAAAAGAATTTATCCCCCTATTTTCATAATAAAAATCAACCGATTTCTCCTGTTTTGAGAGTATTTCGGGCTGTGAAGTCTGATATTTTAATATTTTTAATTATTCTTGATTCATTACCCAAAATTAGTGTCTATGTGTGGTCCTTTGTATCAAGCAACAATTTCGTTTATTCGGGTGCTTAATCTATTTTAAATTTAGAATAAGAAAAATATGATGAATCTGATAGTGTCAGTCTTTGAGGTAGTTCTACTTTAAGTGAAAACTGTCCTTAAAATATAAATAATCGTTAAATACTTGTAACTGTAATGACTGAAAGACCTGTTCGTGCTTAAACCTGAATTTCGGAAGTTTGAAGGGGTCAATCGAGCTAAACCCTATCGACCCTTCGGAAAGTTGAAACCAGAACTTACCCAGCTTTCCGACAAGTTGAATGACTATGCTGTCCCCGGCAACGGCCCATCGAACTTCAAAAGCCAGACTGTCCTCTAGAACTTCGCAGTTGAGTTTCGACTGAAATCATTTATAAAAGAAAACTTTTATTTTCCTTTTTACTTCCAGCGCACTTCTCACAGAATTTCAAACTATAAACACCGTTGGAAATGTTCGGAAAATCTCAACAGTAAATTTACTAAATTTTTTATTAACATTAAGAAACAGTATCTGGAAATTACAAATAGTTTCCTAAAATTTCTAAATGGTAACAGAAATATAAGCTATCATGAACGAAAGAAGTTTGCAGTAGCAACTGCGCACTCCTCGCTTCTCGACAGCGTTCGAAGCGGATAAATGATGGTTGTGGTCATGGGCGGCAATGCACTGTAAAAGGTTGTGTTGAATTATAACGAAGCATTAAACCTTTTTTCTCTGATACTGAATTATCTGAAGTCTGAAAAGGATTCGAAATTAGGATGAGAAGAAGAAACTGAAAAATGTGTTGAAATCGCGAGTGAATGCAATGACCTGGAAGGTCGGTTGATGAGTGAATTGTCTTTGCAATAAAATAGTTACAAGATACTATCTGTCTCGAAAATGAACTTCTGAAACAGGTACATCATGACCGCAAGTTACTAACAGCAGCTGCATGAATTAATAATTAATTCTGGTTTCAATTGAATGGTGAGTCCGCTGTTTATGACAAATGACGCCCTCTTGGCTAGATATGTTATATCCGGAATTTTGAGTAATTCCGTTGGTTCATTAAGGTTGTCTCTTACTTTTCACTTCAATTTCAAAATTAAGAATACTCTCAAAGCTTTTATCTATAAAGTGATCATCTTTATTGAACGAAAAGTAGCAAGTACAAAAGTACAAAAGAAATACAAAAGAAGTACAAAAATATCAATCTTGTATAAGTATAAGAATAGGTTACTTTAATACTGTGTGCGAGTGCAAGTAAACGTATATCAAAAAATAATATCTCTACAAAAATGTGTCTATATGATATATAATACAAAAATATAAAAATTAAAAGCTTAACATGTAAGACAAGAAACACTGGCCTAGACTGGAAGAACATATTTATCGACGTCAAATCAATCGTCAATCTCGTTACATTTTTTAAACATACCCTGCTTCATATATAGAAATACTAATACTTCCAAAAAGCGTGGTACAATTCAGAAGAACGATTTTTGGAAGCTTAACTACAATAAAATTAAGAATAAATCTTTTAAAATGAAACCACATATCACAGTCGGAAACTTCGTATCGTTCACTATCGTTCCTTAATAAATTCTTAATCGCCGAGTCCTCCAGCTTTTTTAATTACTTTCATACAATCCCGAGAATTAGGACATGATTTGAATATGATAATTAGCCGATTTTAACAAATCAGTTAACTGGTCAACTTTTATCAAGTGCAAAAAAATCTATGAAAAACTTATCCATGATAGTTGATGGTCTTCAAGAGGAGCCTCTTTGTTTTTGTAGAAAGTTCTCAAAGAACTAAACCAATTAAAATGTTAGTTTAAATAAATATTTACGATAACTAAAAATGGATGGCAAGATGGCTTGATCGAATACTTGTTAAATAAATCTTGTGAGAGGCTTTATTTTATTCTCGGGACTAGTGTTGCAGGTGTCACTCCTTTTGTAGATTCTACAAAATCCACTGGAATAAAGCAGCTACATTACTCTGAGTCTGAAGTGATTATGTGTGCGTGAACTTTGGATAACGTCTCTTCTATTATAACGTTACGTAGACTACGTATTTATAAAACCGGTATTAGATCCTCCTTATAATAAATATTGCGCTTGCCGGTGACGTTTAAATAAATAAGGGAAAGCCAGGTACACAGGCAACATCGAATACAAGCCTTGTCCTTCGGGAAGTTTCCAAAGCAGTTTGGAGAACTTTGGGATTTGAGAGTACACCTGGGTCACTACTGCTTTTGCCATTTTATGGTATTTAACAAAATACCATCAGCTTATTCAGCTGAAAGTTTCGTAATTTAGCAAAGAATCTTCAAAGGCAGTCTTTTTATTCCTACATACAAGTGAAATGAAAATACATGTTTATCTATTTGCTAGAAAAAAGAAAAAACTTTCTTTAATTAATTTTCTTTTATAAGTGTGCTTGTATAAATTTCAATATTATTAATAGTTTGTGGGTGAAGGCAGCTTAAAGGTTGATGAAAAAACTCTATCTAGTACGGAGGCCCCCATCCGAGTATAACCCAACCATGGACTGCTTAACCTCGCTAATCGAAAGAGAATAAAATAATTCTGTATGAAGATTACTGAATGCCATTTGAAATTAAAATTGAAATTATATGAAAGAATTTTAATCTTCTAAATTTAATTAGCGTTCATTATGATCGCAATCGTTCTTCAAGTACTAATAGTAGTTGAAGAACGATTGCGATAGATAATAATATGATATATAATACAATATAATTAAAATGTAGAAATTAGAATAAATATTAAAATAGCTACAACAGATTTTTAATAATTTTAATCTTAATTTTAAACAGCTTTCTGTTATCTGTCTACAAATTACATTTATTTAAATATAAGATTTTATCTCAGCAGGAATTATAAGCAAAGAAATAATTTTATAAGTTAATTTGAGATTATATATAATAATAAGATGTTTTTGAAAGATAAACACTCAGAAAAAATATTATTTCATTCAAAAAACATTTCTTTGAATCAGAGAAAAATATTCATCGGCTCTCAATCAAAGAAAAGTTTCTTTCATTCAAACCGATGTTTTTCTTTATTCCAATAAAATTTTTTCTATAATTTAAAATAAATGTTTTTCTGAGTGCTTCTGGAATTCTGAATCTTTCTGATGTTTCCCATTCTTGTCACTGATCCATGCTGAAGATATTTACAGTTGAGAATTCGTTAAATTGTTTAATTTTGAATTTTTATAGTTTAATATCATGAAATATTAAAAATCTATTTGAAATGGGTCTATATTGAAGATTTGCAATTGAAGATTCTTCAATTCTTAATGTGTGGAATTTAGAAAGATGTAATTTTGAATGTTTTTTTTACAGTTCAATTTTGATGGGTTACAATTAAAAACTCTTCAATTTTAAAGCTGCATGAATAAAAATACTTAAATTTCGATGATTTCGAAGACCCAAAGTAAATTAAAAAAATTAAAAACTCTTCAATTTGAAATATTCACAATTCGAAGTTCTACAACTTTGAAGAGTTACAATTGAAAATTCTCAAATTTTGAAGATACAGTATTAAAAACGATTCAGTTTTTAAGACTTATATTTGAAAGGTAGGTATGTAATTTGGAATTTTTTTTATGTCTAGTTCAATTGTGAAGATTTACAATTGAAAATTCGTCAATTTTAATGATTTTTAAATTAAAATTCATCAGTTTTTAAGATTCAAAATTGAAGATTCATTAATTTGGAATGTTGATAGTTTAACATTATATAATTTTGAACGTTTTTTTGGAATAGGTATGTACTTCAATTTTGATGATCCACAATTGAAAACTCTCTAATTTTAAAGATGCATGAATAAAAATACTTAAATTTCGTTGATTTCGACGACCCAAAGTAAATTGGAAAAATTGAAAACTCTTTAATTTTAAATATTTACAATTCAAAGTTATACCATTTTGAAGAGTTACAATGAAAAATTCTTAAATTTTGAAAAAACAGAATTAAAAACGATTTAGTTTTTGAAACTTATATTTTAAAGGTTGGTATGTAATTTTTAATGTTTTTTCATGTCTAATTCAATTTTGAAGATTTACAATTGAAAATTCGTCAATTTTAATGATTTTTAAATTAAAATTGATCAGTTTTTAAGAAAATTGAAGATTCATTAATTTAGAATGTTGAGAATTTAACATTATATAATTTTGAACGTTTTTTTGGAATAGGTATGCACTTCAGTTTTGAAGATTTACAATGGAAAATTCTTCAATTTCAAAAATGAGCAAGTTAAGAATTTTCAGTAATTATTGTGTATAGTAGAAAATGATGCAATTTCAAATGCTTTATTATAATAATTCAATGTTGAAGATTTTAAATTGAATTTTATTCAAGTTTATGGGTTTTCAATAAAAAATTTGTAAGCATGGCTGAAAATATTCGAAAAGTTACGTAACATAGGCCTGAAGGGGGGGGGGGTCCAAATAATTTTGTTACAACTTGTTACATAGGGGTGGGGAGGTGTAAAATATTGAAAAATATTAATTTTGGATCTTTTTATATTCGAGGGGAAGCATTAATTAATATTCTCAAGAAAGAGGTACAGTTCAGAAAACTTATTCCAATAGTTTAAAGCTTCGAACTAAAGAAAAAAACATCATTAAAAAGAATGCTTTCAAATTCTACCATATTAAAAATCTTCTAAAATCTCAGGAGTAGCTTTATGTTTTACTTTTGAATTAATAATCTAATTTTGAAGAGTTTTTATTTCTCTCCGGAAAAATAAAGATTTTGAGAATTAATAGGCTGTTATTGTTTGTTACCATTGATTTATATCTTAGTGACATTTGACGCAAGAAAAATATAACACGTATTTGTTACGATTTTCTAGAACTCAAAATGAGTTTACTTATACTCTATAAAAATGGTGTGTGTTATTATTCAAAAATTTCTTTCAAAGATAGTTCAACACCCCATTAGAAAAAATTTGTAAATTTGTTTTTCCTCTATAGAAGGCAAACAGACAACCCGACAACACAATGATTATAATCGAATATTCTAGAATATACGAGACCACTCATTTTCATTAGGAAATTATTTAGAATTGTCTTATAGATTCTAAACTAAAAAAAATCCTGCTTTCGGAGAATTGATCTCTAAAAACTACCAGCTGTACTCCAAGTCTCCAAAGACTCGCGAATTTTGAATTTCTCTTTCTTTCATCTCGATTTAATTAGTAACGAATGTAAGTGTCATGTCTCTGGTCACCCTGATATCGTTGAAGTCTAGAATAAGATGTTTGTTGTGGTTGGGTGAACTGAGAGGACGAAATCTCTCTTGGACGATGCACGTTAGTAGAGAAACGAGAGTTTCGGTCCTCGTCGATGCGCTTTTGCGCTGATCCCTGGAAATCTCTGGAACGAGCTTGGTCCAAGGAGTCCTGATAATGTTGCGAGAGAGCCTGACCAGAGTGAACGTTTGCTAATTGACGCAGCTGGTCTAAACCTGGAAGAGCGTCGTTGGCAAACTGAAAACCCGTAGATTCTTGATGGGGTTGGTGAAGCTGCCGTAGAGGTGCTTGAACCTGTTGATACTGTTCCAGAAGAGGATCTTGAAGCTGAAGATTTTTAGGTATTCTGTAGCCAACCGATTGAACTACTTGGACCTGATCAGCCCTACGAAGATGAGGTCGATATGTTGTTGCCCGATGATTTTGCAGAGCCAATGTGCTACTCGAATGCTGTTGATGAGAGGATGATGAGGATGTGGATGGGATGTATGTTTCTTGGTATTGAGAGTGTGCTGGTAACTGTCCCTGCCCTCCGCGCACGTTCTGCAACACAAGGACAGAGACAGGGTGTTAGGTTTGGGATTTTGTCTTTTATGAGGATTAGATTAGGGGATTAGTTATCAGCGGCTTAGACCTAGAGAAACAGTTGTCATGTGGTTATTAGGAGATGTTTTAGAAATTATTTTGGGGAAGTTTTCTCTACGCTAAGATGTAGGTCATATCATCGTACATCCTTTGAAAATATAAGAATAGGTTTCATTCTAATAATGTGATTATTCTAGGATTATTAGAGAAATTTGCTTTGTCTTTGTTAAACGGTTTGTCCAAATATCGCAGATAAATTAAAATAAATATCCTATATTGATTTTGTTTTCAGCAGAGAGTATAAGTTTTAATAAGTAGTATATAGTTTAAAGATCATGATAGGCAAATCAAATGCTTAATCAAGCGTTATTCACGCAACATCTATAGAGGAAATTAGAGGACTGTCTTGAATTACTGGAGGTGAATCTTGTCATGTTTCGTGTTTCAGAAATCGAGTGTCTTCTTGTTCGCGGCTACCCATGTTCGAACTCCTTCACCTTGTGGTAAGCATTCAAAACCGCAGCATGAAAGCAATGATTGCCTTGATTACTTCTGTAAAACTTAGATTATTTATCATCAAGAAACAACCACGATTTTTAACTTGTTCTTTTTTCTACAGTAAATTTTTCTAGGAGGATAAATGTAAAATGAAAATGTGATTTACACACTCCAGTTGCTTTAATTATATTAGCATTGAAAAAATTTGGATTGCATCATTCTTTTTTGTTTTTAAAGTTTCTAGAAATGAGAGTATTGACGAGCTACTTCGTTTCAGCAATTGTGCTTTTAACAGTGGAATGTATCTAGTTCAATATTCTTCTACAAACAAACGTTATATTTGTTATTGGCAATAACATTTATCCGGGTCTCATCTGTAAAGCTGTGACGAACGGGGGGGAAAATCGTTAAACGACAACGAGAAATGCGGCCACCAGTGACGTCACGAGAATTGAAATTTAGAGGTGCTGCGAATGTCAAGCGATCTCCTTTGATGCACTGATACTACTTGGGATTGAGACAAATCGCGTAACATTTGCAAAGTGGTATTTGCATCCCCATGAAATTGCCAGTAACGTGTAGTTACCCACCCAAATATTGACTTAAACGTTTCATTAGACAGACCTTACACACAAAAGTGATGCATCTGCTAACTAACTATGTTTATTCTTGATTTAAAATTCTTTATAAATGATAATTCTTTGAAAAAAAATTAATTTGACGAATTGTTTCTTGGAACAGTTTATTGTGGAGAAGACTTATCAGATTTCGGATACAGTATTACTCAAAACTATGATGATATTGACTTTTTCAGTAGTAGCTTTTGAATAAAATAAAAAAATTAAACAATCCTTGGTAATTGTTTACTTTGATGACTTTCCCAAATTTCAAAATAAACAGTTTAATACCGTTTGATTTTGTCAAAAAATTAAAAAAAAATCATAACTTTTTTTTGAATAACTAATTTTTTGCAACGTTTATATTTTTTACACGGAATTCTAATCACTTTATACTCACTTTCATAATTTTTCAAAACAAAAACATTGATATTTTTCTAAAAAAAAAACACAAAACTAAAAAAAATGTAATAATATTTTTTTCAAATAATATTCAGAACGTAGTTATATGAGAATAAATGTATAATATTAAAATAAATGTGAATTAATTAAAGATTTCAATAATGTCAAATTTTAATATATTGGATTATTTTAATGAAATTCGCGAATTTTTGATTAATTTTTATATTCAGCAGTTGAATAATTTGAA
Organism: Andricus grossulariae; assembly: GCA_011634705.1. Lineage (NCBI taxonomy): Eukaryota > Metazoa > Arthropoda > Insecta > Hymenoptera > Cynipidae > Andricus > Andricus grossulariae. Next base: position 21,137 of record JAABKJ010000636.1, on the reverse strand, counting down.
ATATTAGAATGGTAAACATTGAAAATTGTTATAATTATCATAAAATAATAATATGTAAATAAAAGATCTAGAAATTTATTATCAATCAGTTTTCATATTACGCGTAGTTTTCGTTTTAATCGTAAAAAATAAGACTGGAAATGAAAAAATTGAAATTTTTGCAAAACCAAAACAAGATTCGGAAAAATTAATAGACAAAAGGTCCCAAAGAGATCTACAAATTTGTTGAGAATAATTTTTTGATAAGACGCATAGTTTTTGTTTTAATCGTAAAACATACATTGAAACAAGAATTAAAATTTTTGGGAAAGCGGCAGAAGATACGAAAAAAATGATTGAACAAAAGTTGTTTACCAAAAAAAAAGATCGAGAAATTGTTTGGAAATTATTTTTCGATAAGATGCGTAGATTTTGTTTAAATCGTGAAAAATGACATTACAAATAAACAAATAAAATTTTTGGAAAAACACACAAGGTAAAATATAATGTTTAATAACAAATCTTGTTGCCTAAATTAGATCTAAAAATTTGCTTTTAACCTTTTTTTTCCCGTGATACACGTGATGAGAATGTGTTCGTTCAAGCTGAAAGAGCTATAACAAAAGAGAATTCACAATCACATGTTCACATTCACATTTGTACAAAAAAATGATAATTTTCGTCAAAAGTAAAATATCTGCTTGTTCTGCTAACTCTACTCTATAATTTGGAATTAGTAGAAAACTATTATAATTTAAATAGTGCGAAGTCGTTTATCAATTGCTTAGTAAGCAGTTCTACTAATAATTAGTAATATTCTATTATAAAATATGTTCAAATAGTTATCAATATTACTAAAGGTTACCAAATAAATTAGTAGAAGTAGAACTATACTGAATTAGTAGAATTTGAATACGAATTAATGAAAAACTATTAATTATTAGTTGGAATGCAACTCGTTAAAAAAATCGCACAAAATTCTAGCCAGGTACACATGAAAGCTTAAAGTCTCCCGAATTGAACGATATGTATATTGTTGTTCTAAAAAATGTTTACGATAGTGCAAGTTTTTTTAGGCACTTTTTTCAAGTTTCGACTTTCGAGGCTTCCCAAAACGAGCTGGCCGTCTTAAAAAATATGAAAAAATTCACAGACGCTCCTTAAGGTTTCTACAATGCAACGCAGTTTTCCAAATTTTGAAATATGAAATCGTTTACTAATTACAGACCGTTTTCCCCAAACATGTCATCTCGGAAAGAAATGATAGGAAGTGATTTTATGGCAAAAAATGTGCAGTTTTGTAATGAGATTGAAGTACACATTAAAAAAATGAAATTAGATCAATATTTCACGAAATAATTCTTTGAGGATATTTTGGGGTTTAATGAAGGTAGCCATCGTATAAAAAGTGTTAAAAAGAAAGTATTCATTTCACAACAATAGGGACCTCCGAAGCTGTTGACTTGCGGGTGAGCCGGTATCCCCTTCCTTTCGAGGTCCCTATTGTTGCGAAATGAATACTTTCCTTCTAACACTTTTTATACGATGGCTACCCTCATTAAATCCCGAAATATTTCTAAAGAATTATTTCGTGAAATATTGATCTAATTTCATTTTTTTAAAGTTTACTTCAATAAAGTTACAAAACTGCACATTTTAATCCATAAAATAACTTGCTATCATTATTTCTTTCCAAGATGATATATTTGTGAAAAACGGTCTGTAATTAGTAAACAATTTCATATTTGGAAATTTGGAAAACTGCGTTGCATTGCAGACACCTGCGTCTGTGAATTTTTTCAGATTTTTTAAGACGTCTAGCTCGTTTTGGGAAGCATCAAAAGTCCAGACTTAAAAAAAGTGCCTCAGAAACCTTGCACTATAGTAAAAATGTTGTTAGAACAACAATATACATATCCTGCGATTTTTTCAACGAGTTGCGAGTGATCAAAGTGAGGGTCGCGTACTTTTGACGCTGACTTTAATTTAGATTTAAAGAGTTGTTAAGAATACATCCTAACAAGTATATTCGTAAAAAAAAATGACGTCGTGAAATACATATTCTTCCACCAAAATAGGAATTTAACTTTGAAATTTAATATAATTTCAAGTTCAAATCATTGGTCATACTACCACTTATTAGACTAATGTATTTACAACAACGTTTGATACAAAAAATGTTGCCGAAAAGTTGTTGTAAATACATTTTTAAAATAAAGGATCGTATGAGCGATGATACGAACTTGAAATTATATGTAATTTCAGAGTTGGATTACTTTATTCTGCTAAAATATCGATGAAGACTTCTTGTTGTTCGTTAAACCTTCAACTATATTTTTGAAAATAGGAATTTAACTCAACAGCTAATTACTTTTTTGTTTAAAATTAAACAATAAACTATAAAGAAGAGATTTTTCAATTCTATTCAAAAACAAGTATTTATAAATTTTTCTAAAGTAATTTTTTTGAATACAAATTTTGTACCTTTCTCTATACTTTATGTGAAAGAAATTTTTGATTCTATTTGTATGTAAATACCTCAAATTATTAAAAAAATATAATTTTTAATTGTCAAAAGATTGTTGTTGTTGCGGTTATAGCAGTATTTTATTCGGTACATAATGTTATTATTTTAATTTTCCTGGTTCAGAAGCTTTGCAAAGTTAAGAGACGTAATTAATGACCTGTTCCAGGTTGGTATAATTAAACCTTTCCAAGTGTCACCTTTAGTCGGACATAAAGTTTGCAATTTATTCTAAGACGCAATGTGCCCCGGGAAACTCGGATTAACCTTAAATTTATGTGCGTTAGGAGAAAAATTTTCACGATATATTGCAGTTCAGGTCGATGCAAACTGAGCAGTGAGGAAAGCCAGCAAAGTTTTCTCCGCGCTCGTGCGCGATCGGCATAGAAATTGACGGTGCTCTTATTCATTCTTCCCATTTCTTAAAGAAATTTCACAATTCAAGACATACTTCCATGCTTTTACCTATTTTGGTGAGCAGTCAGAAAAACGATTTTAGATTCATTTTAAACAGTTTCGAAAATTTCTCTTCAAGGGTTCTACAATAAAAATTGTGCCACGATCAAAATCAGCCGAAAGATACGAGATCTGTCCGGAAAGTATCAGACCTTGTGCTCTAACTTTATACTTAGTTCTGCTATTGTCAAAAAGAGGTATTCACTATTACTGGTGGTTCTCTGTGAGGCCCCCTAATGAGTGATCTACGCCTAACCGCGTACGTGTCGCATATCAGGATGACGGAATGCACCGAACAAAGAGTATTCATTAAATTTTGCCAAAAACTTGGCCATTCATGTTCGGAAACCATTGTTATGATTTGGAGAGTATATGGTGATGAGTTTGAAGTGATACTCAAATTGGAGAGTGGTTTAGGCGATTTAAAAGTGTTCGTACTTCAGTGGAAATTAACCGTCGCTCTGGCAGATCCGCAGTGGCCAAAACACCTAAAAATGTGGAACGAGTACGAGTGTTCATTAATAGAAAGCGTTTTTTTTTTTCTAATAGTGAGAGAAACAAAGGAAGGTCTCGGGATTCCAAAAGCTATTGTTTTGGACATTTTGAGCCTAGCTTTGGGGATGAGCCGCGTGGTGGCAAAATTGGTTCTAAAGCTGCTGACGGAAGACCAAAAGAATTATTGAGTGGGTGTCTCCCATGACTATCTGGAACAAAGGCATCCAGGCAATGCTCACTGTTTTTTTCGACCATAAAGGTGTTGGTCTGATTTGTGGAAAAGTGGTGACAACACACATGCCCATTCATCGCAGTTTTTTCAGGAAATAAAACAGAATGCGACGAAGCAGCTGTTAGCTATTCCGAAAGGTGACTTTAAGGAGTACCTTCGAAAGAGGGAGGTTTATTGGAAGAAGGTTGTGGCTTCCAATTAGGAGTACTTTGAAGGGGATATCATTTATACTAACCAGAATCAACTCTTACTCCTGGTATACCATAAGGTCGGATACTTTACGGACAAATATAGTATATGGGTAAAAATAAAGAAGTTGACAATATTATTTCCCTGGAATATTATGCGCTTGAGTTTTGAGGAATAAATTTCTCAAATGAAGGTCCTATCTGCAAATTATTTTTACTTTACTCCGTATAAAAATAAAAAAGATTAAGTATATGTAAATGTCATCCGCTAACGTGTTCCTGACTACCTTTATTTAAATTCATGGTGCTATATCTTTTAAAAGAAAGCTTGAGATGTAATTTTTAAATACACGTATTTTCACAGAATTAATTGCAGAATTAAAAAAAAATTCTTGTTAGAGATTATTAAATATGCTTTAAGGCGTAACAATTTAATTATCGTACTTTTAAAGTATCTATTTTTGAACAAAATATCCGATTTAGAAGCCCGTAAAAGATCGTGCAACAATTCGATGTTATCCGGTAACAACACGGGTTTATTATTTATTGAAAGAAGAATTTTTTGAAGGTGACTTTATAAAGAAAATATTGATAGAAACTTGTACTTTTTACCTGCAAAACACTCAACTGATAGGTTGATCTAGACTATAAATTTTATATTGCAACATGAACATGATTTCTAAGGATATAATCTTGAAAAAACATAAAAGTCCCTTAATTCTTGTGAAATTATTTGATGTTTATAGAAATAATATCAAATGTTTAGAAGATTTTATATCTGTTGAAATTCCTTAAAAATATTTTGAAATATTTAGAAATGTTGAAAATTTTCTGAAATCTCTTTAAATCTTGTATAATAGCTTACAATCTTATCAATTCTATATGAAATCCTTCCAAATCTTCCGAAATTCCTGTAAAATTTTCTACAATATTTGAGAAGATCTTCAAATCTTTAAAATTCTACGAAAACTCTTAATTTTCGTGAAATGATTTGAGATTTATAGAAATATTATAAAATGTTTAGAAATTCTTTATGTGTATTAAAATTGCTCAAAGGTCCTTTGAAATATTTGGAAATTCTTTAAAATTTCCTTCAATCTCATAAATGAAAAAATGTAGCTTAATTAATATAAAAAGTGTAAGGTTTTTAAAAATATGAAATCTTATAAATAAATAAATGAAGGAAATTCTTTAAAAACGCATGGAATTGTTGACATCCTGTGGAATTTCCTAGAATATTTGGAAATATCTTCAAATCTTTGAAATCCCATGAAAACCCTTCATTTTTTTGAAATTATTTAAGATTTATAGAAATATTAGAAAATATTTAGAAATTTTTTATATCTATTTTAATCCCATAAAAATTCTTTAAAATTTTTCAAAGTCCCTTGTAATAACAACTGAAAATACCCTAAAACCTTTTTAATTCTATGAAATTCTCTAAAATCCTTATAAAGTTTGGAAAATTTTTTGCAATCTCATTAAATTAAAAAAAATGTAATCCCTTGAAATCTTTGAAAGAATATTAAATACCTGTCGGCAAAGAAAGCAATAAATAAATATTTATTATTACCATGAATGAACTTCGCTGGAAGGTATCACGTTTTGTGATTTTAAATAATTATTAATTACATTTATATCTAAATTTCCTTCTTCCAGTTCCAAGTGTGAAAACTTGGCTCTGTACATTATTTTTGAAAGGAAAAATTAATTTTTCAAAATTTTCAATCTCAAGATTGAGGTCTAGAATCTTTGTTTTTCAACTAATTAGTAAAGAAAATTCTAGACTATAATGTTGAGATTGAAAACTGTGAAAAATTGATGTTTTTTAAACATTAATTAAAAGAAAAATTCTATACCCTAATGCTAATAAAGAAAAATCTTCTTTACAATTATTATAATTGGGTCAATTTAAAAACCGATATATCTTTCGAAAAACCAGCAAAGATGTCATTTAATTTTGGACACAACCTCTAATCTTGAACTCAATTGAACTGATGATTTTTCCTCATTGCTCTTGATCATTTCATCTTTCTAGAATCTAATGGTACTCAATAATAAAGTACCAATTAAAAAATGATATTTTGAAAAATGTCACTTTTTCAAGGATTCGTCAAATATTTCTGTACATCGACAAAGATTTTCCAATATAGAACCACCTACAATGAAAAAATACGTTTTGAATTTTGAAATATACAATAGTGCCAGAAGTTTGGGATTTTTTCATCCAACTTTGGACACTTCTCAAGTAATAAAGAATATAAAAAGAATGCATCACATATTTTTTTAATTAACACACCCGCTTAAAAGTAATTAGAAGTAATTAAATTAATTCACTGAAAATTTTATTTTTACTGTATTTTGTTTTTAATTTGAAAAACTAAAAAAGACGGTCTGAAGTAAGGTACTTCTACAGTACCATTTATAATTATTCAAATCTAAGATATTTATGGGAAACTTCAAGATCAAGGCGGCACAGCTTAATATTTTCTCTTTTTAAAAAAACACATGTTTACTTGACCTAAAAAAACTGGAGGGGAGATGTAAAAACATGCTAAATTTTTTGTTCTTCTGGCCACGCTAATAAGGTAAGCGATAAATAACTATTCAAATAAAAAAAATGAAATAACGTTGAGCAAAGTTTAATGTTTATAATATACCGTCAAACGGGGTAATTTCGGACAAGTGGGGTAAATTCGGGCACGCCTAAAATAATGGATTAAGTTACTCAAAACTGTTCCAAGAATATGGAACAGTTTTGAGTAATTTAAGCTATCAATTTAGGGGTGTCCGAATTTACCCCACATGTCGGAAATTACCCCACTTTACGGTATCTTTTATGAGTAATAATAAATAATTAATTACCTAAAAGTGACGTGACACCTCCCCCCGTAGTTTGAGTACAGGAGTGAAATTATGGTGATCGAACATTGGTGAAAGGTGTCACGTCTCGTGATTGTAATTAATTCTCAATTAATTTCTATTAATGTCTGCCATTATGTAGGTCAAATCTAATTAAATTTTCGTGTTTTTCAACAAAATTTGAAAGAATTAGTTTGTGAAAGAATATTTATCATTCTTAGTTAAATTTATATCTAAATATCATGGTTCCAGTTCAGAGTGTAAACACTTGACAATTATGATAATTAGGTCAACTTAAAAACCGACATCTTTCGAAAATGCAGCAAAATTCTAGAATCTAATGGTATCGAATAATAAAATATCAATAAAATAAACGATATTGTGAAAAAAATCAATTCTTTAAAGATTTGCGAAGTATTTCTGTAAATCTACGAAGAATATGTGATCAGCTTAGGGTCTGAAAGGGTGGATATAGTCGAGAGAGATTTATTATCCTGAAGGAGACGTTTATTTTGGATGTTGTAGACTTGTAGTAGAATTTCTGAAGGTGCTCGACTGGCTGGTATCCTTTGATCGTAAAACCGTGACTTAGGAAGGTAGGAAGGAAGCAACAAGGATCTTAAAGTACCTTCTGCCCTAGGCTATAAAGGCATCAGCTTACCTGAGGTGAAACTCCGAGCATCTTAAGAGAAGGTGGCACGTTGAGACTCTGCGGAATTTGCACGTGGCCAAAGTCAACAGCAAAAGCCTCACACCAGACTCCAAAATGGCCGAGTTGGTGAACGGTCATATCTCCGGGTAAGGTCAGCACGATCGTTTTATGATCATATCGACGAAGAGGTTGCTCTTTTCCATTTTCATCAGGAATTCGAATACCCTGGGGCGAGGGGCTTGGTCCAGGACCAACCCAGAATTTCGCGTCTGCAAGGAAACGAATTTGTAAAAAAAAATTGGAAAGTAAGCTATTGTTAGGGTTTTTGAACTGAATGGGTTGCTTATTTCTTAATTTTGAAAGACGAGACCAACCTGGAGCTTCACCATCGTAACTGAAACTGGGAACCAAGAGCGTCTGAGCATCAACGATGACTACTGGTTCTGAGCCAACTCCGTGGATTCCACTCAGACTTGCCAGTTTTTGGGGCTTTGGGTAGTCAAAACTACGTGGTATTTTGACATCACCGAAATTCACCTGAAAACAGTTAACAAAAATTTTAATTGAAAAATGGTTTACGCAAGCTGAAAAGGGGCCGTTCAAAAACTACAGTACACTTGGGGAGGATGCAGAATGTGACATGATAAAATGAAAATATAAATGTGAATAAAAATTTTTCGAAATGTTTGAAAAAATAAAAATTAGTGATTTTATTTTACACATTTTACCTCGATGATAAATTTAAATTTTAAATTTATCTTAATGAATCATCGTGAAAGCAATAAATCTATTACATTTTACCCTATTCCCCTCTTTACCTTTCTTTAAAAGAATTCCTCTCTTTTACCCTGTTTTTAAGAAAATTCCCCTTTTTCACGTTTTTGTTTAAATGCAAACTGAATTAATAGAACCTAATAAAAAAATCCAACCATTCTTCTTTCAAAGTTAATTATTTTAATTGAAAAATCTACTATTTTATTTTCGGATCGGAATTCATCTCTTTTGGTTCAAATTTATGCTACTCGGTTCAAGATTGAACTATTTTATTGACAAAAAGCTTTTTTTTAAGATTAATTTTCTTGTCTGAAAATTTAACTATTGTATCATTGATTATTAATTGATCGTTTTCAGTTGAAAACTCTAACACTTGTTAGAAAATTTATGTATTTTATTTTAAATGAGTCTTTTGAGATAGAAAATAGATCTAATTGATTTCCAAATGTAATTTAATAGTTGAAAGTTGAACTAATCTGTTAAGAATTAAGTTTATGAGTTGAGGATACATCTCTTTGGTCAAAAATTAAACTATTTTATTGAAAATTCTTTTTTTTTGTGTGGAAAATTAATTTTGTTCAACTGTAAATTCAACTATTTTATCATTGATTAATAATTTATCGTTTTTAGTTGAAAATTCAACAATTTGTTAGGAAATTGATATATTATGTTGTAAATATATCTTTTTCGATAAAAAAATAACCTTACTGATTGAAAATTAAACCACAGTTGGTTGAAAGTTAAACTACTTTGTTAAAAAATCATTTTATTAGTTGAAGATTCCTCTCTTTGGTTGAAAATTAAACTATTTTACATGAAAATTGTGTTTTTGTTTTGTTTGGAAATTGATTTATTCTACTGCAAATTTATCTATTTCATTTTTGGTTAAAAATTGATCGTTTTTAGTTTAAAATTCAACTATTAGTCGTAAAAATTCAACTGTTTTGATAAAAATTCGTCTTTTTGAGTTAAAATTCTCTTATTTCTGTAGACAATTTATTTATTTGTTTGAAAACTGTTTGGTTCCACTGCTTTCGATTTAAAAATGAATTTTTTTTTTAGTATAAATATCAACTATTATATTTTCGTTAAAAATCAATCTTTTTTTATTTAAAGTTCAACTACTTGCTTGAAGGATGAAGTTCTTTGTAAAAAAATCATTTTTGTTGTTGTTAAAGATTCATCATTTTAGTTGAGAATACAACTATTTGGTTGAAAATATATTTATTTCATTAAAAATTTAATAATAGAATTAAATATTCAATTATTTTTTTACAATTTAATTACATTTGGACCCCGATTTAGTAAGCTCCGGTTTAGTAATTCCTAGAATTGCTGCCCCACGCAGTTTCTCTGCGCGCAGGGCGAGAGATGGTTGCGACTCTCGACTCGGAAGGGCCGCAGTGCGGGAGTACTCAGTCGAGTATAATGCGCAATATTGTGCATTCCAATTGGAAACGGTTCGACTGTTTACGTTTCGATTCCTCCGTTTTGGTAAGAAGGCTATTTGATATTTTTCTTGAACATTCATCTTTTTGTTCAAAAATTCTTCCTTTTCGGTTGAAAATTTATCTTTGTAGGCTGGAAATTTAACTATTTTGTTAAGAATTGAACTATTTTGTCGAAAATTCGTCCCTTTTGCTTGAAAGTTCAACTATTTTTTTGCAAATGTAACTGTTTGGTAGATAATTATTATTTTCTTTAAATTGAACTATTTCATTACATTTTTTCTTTGTAGGTTGAAAATTCAACAATGTGGTTAAAAATTCAACTAATTTTTTGAAAATTTAATTATTTTGTAGAAATTTCAGCTACTTTGTTGAAAATTAATCTTTTATGATTGCAAATTCATATTTTTTGGTTTGAAAACTCCTCTTTTTTGGTAGAAAAAATCTTGGTTGAAAATTCAACTCTCTTCTACAAAACTTTTGTTTAGCTTGAAGATTTCACTATTTGGTTACAAATGCAACTATTTGTGGTTGAACTTGATTCTTTTTTGTTTTTGAAAATTTGTCTTTGAAGGTTGAAAATTCAACTGTTTGCTTAAAAGTTGATGTATTTTGCTTTAAATTTAAACTTTTTTTTTGAAAATGCAATATACTTCGACTTCAAGTCTTAAGCGTTTCATATTCAAATTAATATGATACCTATACATTGATTTTATTTGAAAGAAAATGAAATCAAAGAAATACTTTTCACTGAAAGGATCTGTGACGAAGAAGAGAATAGGTGGAAAAGGGTTCAAAATAGCGTGACGTTGTTTTTGAACAGCCCAAAATAAAAAATATGTAATGAGTACTTTACATTAATTTGAGAAGATTTTTGGAAGTAAATTTTTTTGAAAAACATATACTTAAAAAAGTCAAATTGTGTAACAAAATTTCACAAGAAGGCATAAAAAAAGTATGTTGAAAAAAATCAGTTTTCTAACAAACATATATTTAAGAAAGTCAATTTCTGTAACATAATTATTGCAAAAAGGTAGTAAAAATTAGAGAAATATGTTTCTAAACAACATTGTAATCGGTTTATTAGAGACAGTTATATAACAATTGGATAGAAGAAGAAAAAAAGAAAAGAGACAACCAAATCACCTCGCTCTCTTTTCTTTATTATTTATCCATATTTTTGGTGCTACCAGGATCACACATGTTTCAAGGAAATTTTGTTATAGGAAACTCCTAGGGAATATTTATATGTTATGCTAATATAAATTAAAAATGTAGATATGAATTTGAAGTTACTTATCAGGAAACTATTTACATTAACCTTTAATATTTCTAAGAAACTTTTGTACATATTTTCAATTGTTTAATCTACAATACAAGAAATTAATTTTTTTTAATACTCTTTCATTAACATATCAATGAATCAATCTTTTGCATTTGTTTGACTGTCAATCTGTTTGAAATAAATGATGAAAATAAAATCCAGGAAGCTTCAATTTAAATCTTCGATGAACAAATTTATCCTTTGCTATCAGTTTTTAAATTTATTCCGCATGATTGAAGCATCAAGGTCAAGACATGTCTCAGGGTCAAGATGAATTGTAATTTACATGAAAAGTAGCAAAACGGTCTCAGTAAAAAAATCGGGCTCATTGCTCAGCACGAAGATCATTAATACCAATTTTATGACCTCTAGAGAAATAATTATGGGCGCCAGTGTGCAACTATGGTTATAGGAATGAGTGCGCGAAAGTTGTATTGTGCCGTAATGGTATCGGCCTTTCAAGCATTCGAGCGAACGAGCAAAAAGGTCACGTTGACTTGAGTTGCGAGAGGGATACAGAGAGAAATAGTGAGAATAAAAACCAACAAAAAAGGAAGGAAATGAAATGAAAGGGTGAGAAAAGATCCAAATACTCACCGAGAATTCGTCGCACCATACAGCAAACCACTTGATGTTGTTCAAGGTCTTTCCTTCCGGCAGTGTTAAAGTGATGTCCTTCTTTCGGTATCGCTTTAGAACGTTAGGCCTGTTAACACAATTAACATTGCTAACATAGAGAGCGTTTGAGAACTCTCGCGTATTATTTTATTGTACATTTTACCATGTACATTCGTAGTTCACGTCGCCAGGTGAAACCAGACTACGTGTCGAGTTAATTAATGACTGCTGAGGACACATATATGTGTGTGCTCGACTTTCCTTCATTATTACAAAAAAGAATGGTGTCGCCTTTGGAGACGTTATTTAGAGATTAAACATGGTCTTCAACTTCCGTCAACCGGGGTAATTATGGATCAAATAGCTTTCAATTTTTTTTTGGCTGTGGTGAACTTTTTGAAACTTTGCAGTAGCTCAATTTGTAGTGTGAGATGTGATCTGTATTAGACTATCGTCAAACCGGGTAATCTCGGACATTTGGGGTAAATTCGGACATTCCTAAATTGATAGTTCAAATTACTTAAGGTGGTTTTAACCAGAATCTGGAATCTGTGTATGCCTTAGCTGGTTCAAGGTTCAGGTTAAAACCACTTTAAGTAATTTGAACTATCAATTTAGGAATGTCCGAATTTACCATACATGCCCGAAATTACCAAGCTTGATGGTATATCACAGAAAAACGTCGATCCTCAAAAAAACGCCGATTCGGTGTTTATTTGAGTTGCGACAAAAAAGAGACACCGGATAATGAGAATACACCTACTATCTGTTAAAAAAGCTTAGTTACCTCAATTTTCGTATAGATCATAAAAAAAATCTCAGCAGAAAAAGATTCTAAAAATAAGGGACAAGGTAAATGTTGCAGTAGAAGGATTTGCCTATGCTGATACAGAGTTTTGAAATTTTCAGTCGATTAGCAATTATTTCGTGATGTGTGAAAGGTTAACATGTACCCTTATCTTACGATCATTTCAGTATTTCTTGAGCATACTCAACTTTGAATGGCTGTTAATTTCTGAAAATGAACAACAAAAAATCTGCGAAAAATATATGAATTGCTTTGATCCTTTTTGTGCACAATGGCAAAATTTAGAGTCAGAAATAATCACTTGTTATTATGTTAATAACAAAAGAGTGGTGAGGTGTCATCTCCGAAACTAAATCAGGTACGGAGATCATTCTTGAGGTAAATTGCACATTTTTGGCTTCTGAAAATTGTGTATGTAGCATCAATAACCAAAAATTTGCGCTTTAATGTTTAAAAAATTATGTTATTTTTCGAAAAATAAAAAGGGCTTTTCGATTATCCAAGCCGCCACAATTATAGCAGGATGACACCTCATAATCCTTTTATCATTAACTTAAAAGCAAATGATTATTTCTTATTCTAAAATTCACTATTGTGCACAGAAACGATCAAAGAAATTCATATATTTTTTGCAGATTTTTGTAATTTCTTTTCAGGGACTAAAAGCCATTCAATGTTAAGTATTTGGAAATTATCGTGAGATAACGGTACTTTTAAATTTTCACTCATCAGGAAATAATTGATAATCGACGATTTGGAAAATAATCGTAAGAACGACATGAAGGTTGAGTACGAATTTATTTACGAAATAAAATTTATTTAATTACATATATAAATTCAACCTTAAGTAAGCAAAATCTCACCCCTTAAGAGACGAAAACGTAAACTTGAAGCGTCTTTTCTGAATTTTATGGACTTGAAATTAAAATTTGAGGCGTAAATTATATAACTCCTTTTGATATACAAGTATGGGAAATAATGCCCTCCCTTTTAACCCTTAGCCTTTCCTATAAAAATACATTTTTTGGTTCTAACCTTTTTATTTCAATATACTTATGTACTATATATATTAAAATAAAAAGCCTTGAAGAAAGAAAATGTAATTTTATTACGAATTATTAAGACTGAAAAGGGGGAAAATTTTTACTTCAATTTCATAAAATTCAGAAAAGACACTAAAAAATTACGTTTAGTGTTTTAACGGGTGAGTTTTGGTAAATTTATTTTTGAAATAAATTTTTTAGCCTTTTAAAATTAAAGGATCTATTACATTTTCAACGCTTTGGGATACTTCAAGGGTCGTGCTCAAAAAGGAAAGGTAATGCAAAATTATACAGAATATTAGAGATGCAGCTCATTAAAATGAATATTTTCTCGCTAATATTTTTTTATTTAATTATGGCATTCTCAAAACAAATTTCAAATTCGAACTATTTTTGTTATCAGGCTCTATAATGCTTGAGCAAAGATTTTCATATGATCTGGACCAATGAAAAAACACTGTCATATTTTTATTAACAAAGAAAAATTTTGATGCATAATTACATCATCAGGCTGGCCTTACATCATTAAATTTTGAAGAAGATTTACAATTCTGTTCATTTTTCTGTTACGTTATGTTAGTGTTTTTCGTCGGAAATTACTGGTATTTTTAATACCAAAATAATTTTATTTCAAAGAATATTGACAATTTTTCAACAATTTTAAGTTACGTTGGCGTTTGAATTAGAAAATTGGTATTTTTAAACAAAATCATTATAATTTGGTCAAGATTTAGAATCTTTCAAATTTTTATGATTAAATTAGTATTTTTCATCGCAAATTGGTATTTTTAGTGACAAAAAATTATATTGAAAAGAAGATTCATAACTTTTTACCATTTTTAGGTTATGTATAGCTTTACATAGGACATCGGTATTTTTGATAAAAAATCATTAGATTTCAAAGACGATACATTTTTTTGGTACAATTGCAGGTTAAGTTAGCTGTTTTCACCAGAAATATAATCAATGTGACATAGATTTCAAACAATATTTACAATTTTTTTGAGAATTTAAGGTTATGTTAACATTTTATACCAGAAATCGGTACTTTTAATAGAAAAGAATTGTATTTTAAGGAAGATGAACAATTTTGAAATTAAAAAAAAAACAATTTTTCTTCTTAGATTATGTTTGTATTTTTCTTTTAAAATTGCTATTTTTAATTTGAAAAAAGTATTTCATAACAAAATTTTGAAAATCCTTACTTTACGTTAGTGGGTTTCAGCAAAAAGTAGCATTTTTCAAGAAAAATATATATTATTTGGAATGTAGCATTCAATAAGAACATGTTTTCCAACTTAGAATGGTGATCAAAAATCCAATTTCAAATTTAAAAAAAAGTGAGAATTTTTTTGATTTTTTGAGTAAATAATCTCATTTTTGAAAATTTGGCATGCCACCCTTCCATTCTGAATTTGAGATATCAATTCTATTCTTTTAAGTAATAGACTCAATGAACTACAACAATTCTGTATAAATATTAATTTTATATTTCAATTTGAAAATTGCGTGAGACAAAACAAAACAAAAAAAAATCGCGCGCGCAGCACGTTTGTTTGTTTCTTCGTTTTATCACATTTTTTGTTAAAAAAAGTTTGAGACCATTCATTTTAATTATTTAAAAAACACACTTTGGGGAACTTTATTTGTTTTTCCTTAATATTTTTGTTGCTCTTAACCACCTACCCCCTCCCCCAATTTTTATTTGAATAGCCATAAAAATAATCTATTTTAGGGGAATCGGATAATATAATAATATGAGTCTCAATTTTTTAGGGGGATTTTCTCAAAATATTGTATCGTGCTCTTTCATGAGATTGTCCATCCAATGCTTAGAGAATACAAATTACATAACACTCAATTTTTTGAAAATTTCCAATATCAAAAAGATGGCTTGCTTCTTGCCTCAATAGGTAGTCCAAATTAACAGATTGTCCGACAAAACCTATTCAAATTTGAAATTTAATTAAAATTTTAACAGTTTGAGGTTCTTGAAATATTGAATTTGTCTTCAAAATTTGGTAAACTTTTATAGGAATATATTATAAAAAGTATATTTTCTAATAGTAATTGGTGTGACGAGATTTCGTTAAGAATTGTACAAGTTAGAAATTAGGATAATTACGAGATCCACTGTTTTGAAAATATTGAAAATTTGCACTTCAATATATTTTTTTGAAATTATAGCTTGATAAAGAAGCTTCAAGAATATAAATAAGATTATTGAAGAAATAATAAAAATTAAATGATTATAGAATCCCTCTGCATACTTGTTTCATTTTGTTAATTAAATTTAACTTTTTAAGGCCTAGAACAAGGCTGAGGTAGTGTGGGCTGAATAAACTCGAAATTATTAGATTCATTGGTAATAGCACTGAAAAGTTATTTTGGTGGCATTCCGAACAAATTAAAAAAAATTCTCACCATTGGGCAAATCGATGGGAAATTTTCAATTTGTGATTTTTCAATTTTTCGTTTTTTAATTTTTTCATGCTCTTTTTAATAAACTAAAGAAGCACGCACATGTTTTAAAATTTCAAACAAAACTTTTCTTTTATACGTTACGGATCCTGAATTTTGAAATGTTGGAACGTAAAAGCAAAGACTTTCAAGTTATGACTAATAATTAATTACAATAATTTTGAACTGATGTAATCAACTTATTACATTAATTATAAACAAATGTAATCAATCGGAAAAACAGAAAAGATTTTTTTTTGAAACTTAAAAATATGTACGTGTTTCTTTAATTTAATGAAAAGGCCATAAAAACGTAGCATTTTTTTTTAAATTTAGGTACAAATCAACAAAAGTGCATTTTTTGTTATTTTTGCCAAACAATGTTTTCTTACTTTTTTCCGTCTAAGGTTATTCACTTCCATAAACTTGACCCAAAAAAAAAAAAATTCCATACAAGAAAAGTTTTTAAAATTAAAAATTTGAAGATTTTCAATTGACTTGCTTGATGGTGATAAATTTTTGAAATTGGTTTGTGGAGCCACAAAGAAACTTTTCAGTGCTTTTACCAATGAATCTTATCATTTTGAGTTTTTTTCAGCCCACCCTACCGTGAGAAGTGAGAACGAAAAAAAAGTTTAAAATTTAGCTCTCTTCTGTACAAACACTTTTTAAAACTTGACAAAAGTTTTATACTATCCATGTACAACATAATAATGTTATGTTTGGAGTTCCAATAGCTTCAAGCTACCTACATATCATGAGCTTTGCATAAGTTAATATTATCACAAGTACTTACGTTCCTCGCTCGTCCCGAAGTCTGAATCCATTATTTCCCGGAGCTTTTGAGTTTCCCGCATAGAAAAAAGCAGCTGAAAATTAATTTGTAACGTTATAAATAATTACAGTTTGTTATAATAATACGTGGAAAATTATTCATATTTAAGACGATTTGCAACTTCTACCTCAATCAACGTTTATTAACGTTTATTTCTTAAATAACTTTTTAGTCACTTTTGTAAGATGAAGTCACTACAGTCTCCTTTTGAAATAAAATTATCATTCACTTTTTTCAATAAATTTAAACAGAGAACTCAAAGATTTCTAAATTTTATTGCATTATTTAACATTCCTTTGTACTCTTTTGAATTTATCCTGAACTCTTTGAAATTTCCTTGAAATCCATTGAGTTCAATGAATGTTTTTTGGATTTTCAATTTTTTTTTAATTCTAATAAATTTGTTTGAATTCTTATTCATTATTTCTATTCACTTCCATTTAGCTGAATTCTATGGATTTTGTTTGAATTGAAAAAATTTGGTTTTATTCACTAGAATTATTTTTAATTTATCTTAATTTCGTATCAATCTCATCGAAATCTCTTGAATTTCATTGAATATTTTTGAATTCACTCTAATTTTAATAACATCAATGGCATATTTTGGATTTTTGCAAGATTTTTCAATTCATTTGAATTCACTCTGAATTTTTATAAATCTAACCTGAATTCTCATAAATTTCTTTGAATTCTATTGGATTGTTAAAATTTTCTCTGATTTTTTCAATTAAATTGAATTCTTCGAAATTCACTCAATCTTTCTTATGTCATTAATTTTTTTGTTAAATTTGCCATGAAGTCTTTTAAACTCTTCTTCAATTCTTAGGTATTTCATCAAATTCTTTTAAAATCCCTAGAATTTTTCGAAATTAATTCCAAATTTAATGAATTCAATTAATTTTTCAAAAACATTTTTGAATTGTTTAAAACTAACTTGAATATTTTGTTATTTACCTCAAATATTTATAAAATCCATGAAATTCTGCTGATTTTCCTTAAATTTTTCTAAATTCGTCTGAATTTAATTTCATCCGTTGTTTTTTTTTTCAATCCACTTAAATTCTCTTGAATTTGCCTTGATTTCTGTTACACCCATTTTACTGGATTCTATAGAAAATTTTAAAATTAAAAAAATTTGTTTAATTATATTCACCTTGAATTCTCATTAATTTTACCAAATTATTTTGAATTCCCTTGAATTCTTCTGAATTGACTCTAATTTTACTAAAATCAGTGGAATATTTGGCACTTTTTAATTTTTTTCAGTTGACTTGAATTTTTCTTAAATTGACAGTAAATTTGTATGAATTCCATTAAATTATTTTTATTCAGTTCAAGATTTTTTCAATTCACTCCAATTTTATTTATTTCGATGTTTTTTAAAATTTTCGTTAAATTCTTTTTAATTCTCATTGAGTTCTTTTGAATTCACTTGAATTCTTCTAAATGTAATTGATTCTACTCTGTAGAATGCATTTGAATACAATTTTTTTTTAATTCACCCTGAAGTCTTTTAAACTTACCTTGAATTCTTAAGATTTTTACCAAAATCTTTTGAATTTCATTGAATTCTTCTAAATTCGCTACAATTTTACTCAAATCACTGGGATATATTGTTTTTTGTTCAATTTATTCTAATTTTTTGTAAATTTGCAATAACATTTAATGAATTCCATGAAATTCTTCTCATTTCTTTTGAATTTTTCTTAATTCACTCGAATTTTATTTGATTCGCTGTTTTTTATAATGCACTTAAATTCTCTTGAATTTACGCTGAAATATGTTTACTCCCATCCTACTCAATTCATTGGATATTTTTTTATTCAAAAAACTGTGTTCAATTATTTCCTTTCAAATTCTTATGAATTTCGTTAAAGGCTTTTGCATTCTATTGAATTCTTCTAAACTCACTCCAATTTGACCAAAATCAGTGGAATATTTTGTATTACAATTTTTTGTTTGATTCACTTGAGTTTCAACTTATATTATAAAATTCTTCTAATTTCCCCTAAATTTGTGAAAATTCGCTCGAATTATATTTAATTTATTATTAATTTTTTTTGAATATATCCTCAATTTGTTAAAATTCACATAGAATTCGTATATATTTTATCGAATTATTTTCAATTCAAAGGAACATTAGTCACTCCTGGTCACTTTTTTAAAGTAAATTGGACTGTGTATTCTTTGATTATTTTTAACAGCAATAATTTTTCGAAAGCTTCTTCGTTCAGTCTACCCATTGAAAAAGACTTGTGAACTATATTTCGAAATTAATTGAAAAACTAACGATTTCCATAGCTGCTGTTACGGAAAAAATGTAACTTGTTAACAATTTGTTACTTACTCACAAACGTAACTTCGCAACCACTATTGTTACCAAAAAAGTAACTATTTACGGTAACTATTTAAAAGAAACTAGTTACTTGCCATCACTGTTACTACCATCATAAAGATTGAATTTGCCACGTAATGCGTTAATTTTAAAGGTTAACGCCCCAAGTTTTTATGATTTTTGATTCCTAATTGATTTTGGTAGGACTTCTGGCCTTATGCTTAAATTTTTGACGAGATAATAAAAAAAAATTATACCTGGGCCTTCTCCATCATATGTGAAGTCTTTGATGAAGAGGGTCCTTCCATCAACTGCGTAGACTTCACCACTGACACCATGATTGAGTTCAGATAATTTACCTAACAGCTTTCCATAGTAGGCGGCATTGCAAACCTCTGAAATAAAAAAAAATATCGTGAGTAATTTTCATCCAAATAATTATTGAATTTATTACTAATCAGAAAAATTTTCGAATCAAACTCTTGTTTGACCCCATATCAAAGCTAGAATTTGTTTGATTTGAATAAAATTTGTTTGAATTGAACAATTGTGTGTTTGAAATAAATAAAATTTGTTTGAATTAGTCAAATATTTGTTTCAATCAATCAATTATTTGCTTGACCCTATATCAAAGAAAGAATTTGCTTGATTCAAACCACACATTTTTCTGAGTGTAGTTTTTCAAATAGCTCAATGGCCAATGAAAAGTTCATTTAATTCAAAGAAATTTCTCAGTTAATTTCCGATTTAGATTAAAGATATAATTTGGTTTCAACAACAAAATTTTTTCAAATAAATGAAATATTTTATTGCACAAATTTTTTCAAATTAAGGAACAATTGCTTTGTCTTAATGACAAAATTACTTGGCTAATTTACTTGGCTAATAAAATGATCATATTGAATATACAAATAAAAGCTTTTATTGAGTGTGTAATTAATTCTGGTTTTTCCATTATGAAGCAGTAATATTATTATGTTGAAGGACGTGACGTAGTCTATTTAAAACTTTAACAAGATTGTCTTCTAATTGTTTCCATAAAATTGAAATTTTTTCACAATTGCGTTCTTATTACATTTTTTCAATGAATTCACGGAATTCATGGGGTTCAAGGAATTCGTGAATATCATGGAATTCAAGATATTCACGGAATTCAAGGAATTCATGGTATTCACAGAATTCATACAATTCAAGGTATTTATGGAATGTGAATTCTGTGAATTCCATGAATTCCTTGAATTTAATGAATTCCTTGAATTTAATGAATTCCTTGAATTTAATGAATTCCTTGAATTTAATGAATTCCTTAAATTCCATAAATTCCTTGAATTTCTTGAATTCCATGAATTTCGTAAATTCCATGAATTTCGTGAATTCCATGAATTCCTTGTGCACAATGTTCGACTTGTAAACGCTACAATACATGTATTGCAATTTCGTCATTCTAATACCGCGTTTGCAAATTTACCTTACGCTTGTATTGTAGAAGTGTCGTAGAATCTCAAACATTTCTAACAGTGTGTTTATCATCATTAGGTAATTATGTCGTTTAAACTATTATAGTACATTGACTTTCTGATTGCGTAAAAAAGTGCTGTTAGTTTTCCTCTAAGTTGTTTATATACCATAAATCTTCAAAATGTATGAAATTAAAATATCTCAAAAACATGCGTATATTCGAATTGGATTCCGCAATGAAATAACAGTTTATGCAATCAGTTTCTACCATCTGGAGACAATGAACATTGTTCTTAGAGCCCTTCTTTTCACTTTAGCGGTTTTGCTTGATTCTATTGGTAACTATTATTATTATTATTATTATTATTATTATTATTATTATACCATTAGTAGGGTAGGCGGTACTCGCTCGGTTGGAAAATAGTAATGTGTAGATAGTTATATAGGTATAAGGTATAGATTATTCAGATTGTCCATAAATATGATAAATAGCCATGAGGACATAACGCATCCTTGTCTAACACACTGCATAATACCGAACCAGCCACTCAGTTTCCCATTAACCCTTGCACTAGCTTTGCTACCTGCATATATTGTTTTTATTGCTTGTAGGAGCCATCCATTGACTCCGTACTCTTTGAGGACT
>JAABKJ010000635.1:0-46939 GCA_011634705.1 Andricus grossulariae | reverse complement strand
TGAAAACCGGGTTGGTTGTGTTTTTTAAATACAATTTTAAAGCTTTTACGGATTTTGAAAGGTTTCAAAATAATACAAACAATTTCTTCAGATTACTGTGAACATTTTTTTATGATTTTGAAAAATTTATTTTGAGAGAATACTGTAAACTGCGGCTTGTATGGGGGAAAGTGGCACACTTTTAATTACATACATAAATCGCCCCAGTTTACGGCATTTAAACTATTTTAAAAGATAAAAAAATGGTCAAAAAATAATCTGGAAGATTTGATGGCAATTTTTTTTGGTTTTTCAGAATCTTGAAAAGATTCAGAATTAATTTGAAATTTGAAGACTTCAAAAAATTTGTAGCAAAATGTAAATTTTTAAAGATTTCTTCAATAAAGTTTAAAGCTTTTTAAACATTTTTGAAAGGTTTCAAAAAAGGCTGTGGCTACGGATACTGAAAGTTCAGTACAAATAACCACATCTTTTCGGTATGTGTAGACTTCATTCAAAAAAATGAAAAGCTGTTCTCAAGATTCATGGACAAATTTTATATATTTTTTTATTTGAAAAAAAAATTAATTTTTAGAGAGAATTTAAAAAGATTTGTTAAAAAGTCGAAGGAAATCTGGCAGATTTTAGGACATTTTTTTTTATTTTGCAGATTAAAAAATGGTGGGAAAAATACAAATTATTTTAAAAAATATTTAGAAGGCTTAGAAGTTTTTAAATTAGTTCAAAAAATGTAAAACAAAATGTATATATTTGAAGATTTATAAATGAAATTTTAAAGCTTTTGAAGGATTTTGAAAGATGTTTAAATAATCAAAATGATTTCTTAAAATTCATGAAAAAATTTGAAATAATTTTTCATTGTTTCAAAATTATTTTTGTTTGCTTCAGGATTCAACTATTTTGCTAAAAATTTATAATTTTTGGATGAATTCGACTATTTTTTATTTAAAATAAACAAAATTTAGGTAAAAATTCAACTGTTAGGTTAAAAGTTAAACTAATTTGTTATAAATTCACTTTTTTAGTTGAAGATTGACAATTTTAGTTGAAACTGTTAAAAGTACATTTCTTTGTTTGAAAAAAGGTAACTATTTGGTTGAAAATTCGACTCTTTTGGAAAGAATTTAATCTTTTTTGGTTAAATATGCATTCAACTGGTTTTGAAATAAAAATAAAATCTCTTTTTAATTGAATACGTACGTTCTTTGTTTTTATTACGAAACTTGTGTTCATAAGAAAATTCGTGACGCTTTCAAATCTTTGTCCTAAAATAATTTTTTTTTTTAATTTCTTATTTTTTATTTAAAAAAATCTTTATTAACTCTGTTAAAAATTCTAAATTGGGGTCTCTTTCTTGTTTTAATTTTGATATTAAAAAAAAAAATTTTTAATTGTTCCATTACTCAGGATTTCATTTGGAAATGTTCATGATAATTATAATTTTCTTCCAGGTTACATTTTCCATCGAAGAGATTAATGTTTAAATAAAAAGATAAATTTTCAACCAATAAGATTGATTTTCTTCCAAAAAAGAAAAACTTTCAACAAAATACATGAATTTTCAACTAAAAAAGATGAATTTTCACCCCACATTGAATAGTTATATTTAGTGAAAAAAATTAATTTTTAACCATAAAAAAATGAAATATTGACCAATTTTCAACCAAAGAAACAAGATATGAATTTTCAACCAAAAAGATTAATTTTTCACCAAGAAGGTTAATATTCTACCGCAAAAGAAGAATTTTTGACAAAATAGTTGAATTTTCAACCATAAAGATTAATTTTCTACCAACAAAATAAATGAATTTTCTATACCAAAAAATAAGAATTTTCAACAAAATACACGAATTTTCAACTAAAAAAGATAAGTTTTCAGCTAAAAATGGAATAGTTAAATTTCTAGTTAAAAGTTAATTTTCAGCCAATTAAAAAGTTTTTTGAATTAAAATGATGAAGTTCATACAAAATGTGGAATTTTCGTTCCAAAAGGATGAATTTTCAACAAAACAGTAGAATTTTCAAGATTCATGTTTACTTATAGAAAATAAATTGTTTTTTAATTCATATTTTCGGGTTGAAAATTCCACTCTTTTGCAGAAAATGCATTTTTTTGTTAAAAATCAATTTAATTAACTGAAAATTCAATAATTCCATTTTGTGGTTGTAAATTTATCTATTTAGTTGTACATTCAACTATTTGATCAACATTTCTTGTATTTTGCTGAAGATTCATCTTTACTTGTAGAAAATGAATCTTCTTGGTTGAAAATGAATCTTTTTGGTTGAAAATTTAACTATTTTTTTTTTATTTCTTTTTTTAGATAAAATTAACCTCTTCAAAATAAAAATTTAACTATTCTATTTTTAGTTGAAAATGAACTTTTTTTAAATTCATATTTTCGGGTTGAAAATTTAACTGTTTTGTAGAAAAGTCATTTCTTTTATTGAAAAAATTCAACCATTTCATTTTTTGTTGAAAATGTATCTTTTTTTTAGTTTAAAATTCAATTATTTGGTGAAAATTTAATGTATTTTGTTGAAAATTCATCTTTATTTGTAGAAAATGAATCTTTTTGTTTAAATTCAAATATTATCAACTATTTTTTATTAAAAATTGAAATGTTTTTTTGTTGAAATATTAAGTATTACTATTTTGTTGAACATTCTTCCTTTGCGGTTAGAAAGTCAATTTTCTTGATTCCAAATTCATATTTTTTTTTTGTTATAAATTCAATTACTGGTTGAAAATTTCACTGATTTGTTAAAAATATATTTTTTACCAAAGATTTATCATTTTACTTGAGAATTCATTTGGAGAAAAATCGTCTATTTTGGTAGAATTCAACTGTTTTTGATTAAAATTTTAATGGTTGAAGTTTCTTCTCTTTGGTTGAAAATTTGTCTTTTATTTGTTTTTGGTTGAAAACTGATCTTTTTTATTTGAAAATTGTAATGTTTTGTTAAAAATTCGTAATTTTTATTTGAATTCAACGGCTCTTAATTAAAAATATTTTTTGGTTGAAATATCAACTATTACATTTCACATTGTTTATTGAAGATTTATATCTTTTCTTTAAAATAAAATAATTCGATGAAAATCAGATTTTTTTTCGTTAAAAATTGATTAACTGAAAATTTAACTTGTCCGTTTTTAGTTAAAAATTCGACTCTTTTAGTATGCAAATGAACCATTTATGGATGAAATTGCATGTATTTGAAAATTAATCTTGATACTTAATAATTAATCTTTTTGGTTAAAAAATCATTTTTCGGTTGAAAATTTAACTAATTTTTAAAAAATTACATTTTATTTTCTTGAAAATTGATCTTTTTATTTGAAACTTTAACTATGTGTTCAAAAATTGACTTTTGTTAGAATATTATTCTTCTTGTTTGTAAAATTAATTAATTTTGGTTACAAATTCATATCCTTGGTTTACAATTCAACTACTTTGTTAAAAATAATTTTTTTTCTACAATGTATTTTTTAGTTGAAAACTCGACTTGTTAATAGAAAATTAATCTTCTTGTATCTAAAAAGTTACTTATTTTATGAAAAGGTAACTTTTGGTTACATTTTTTGCCCGAAATGACGAAGTGAATTAATTCATTATTCGTATTATTTAAAAATGTTTCAATCGTAAGCTTTCACTTTGAAAATTTCAAAACACGACACTTTTGATTAATTAAATTTTTAGGGAACTTGGGAAAAATGTAAAAATTCAAAATTTTCCAGTAAATTTGGCACTTTAGAGCTGGGGAAATTAGAGAATAACAATAAAATAATAATTAGTTCGCATGTAAAATGTATAAAAAGGACTATAAATGGAATTATTCTAAATCCTGATAAAAATTGCATTTTAACTAATATTGCTAGTTCTTTATTTAAAATTTAAATATTTTTTTGTTCAAATATTGCACTATGTATTATATTTTTCGATGAGAATTTACCTTCTTTGGGTTTTTTTTGTTTTTCTTCTTTTGTTTAAAAATACATAATTTTATTTGAAAATTCATCTTTTTATTTATAATATATATTTTATTTATTTATATACATATTTTGTTGAAAATTCGTCTTTTTGGGTTGAAAATTTCCGTTTTGGTAGAAAACTCAACTAATTGGTTGAAAGATAAGTTTTTTGTTGAAAATCCTTATTTAGTTGTTAAAAATTCAACTGTTTTGTAAAAATTGGTCTTTTTGGCTTAAAAACTCAATAATTTGGGTGAAAAAGAACCTATTTTGTTTAAAAATCAAATTTTTAAATAAATTCTACGGGGGTTTTTTATATTAAATAAAAATCTTTTTTTGTTTATATCAATTATTAAATTTTTCGTTAAGAATTCATCTTTCTTAGTCAGAAAAATGCATCCATTTTGTTAAAAGTTGAGCAACTTTCTTAAACATTCATTTTTTGTTTTCTTTTTGAAGATTCATAATTTTAGTGGAAATTTCGTCTTTTTTGGTAGAAAATTTTTCTTTTGGGTTACTTTTTGCCAAATTATTGTTACCTTACGGTTACTTTTTTGAGAGAAGTGTGGTACATAAATTAATCAAAAATAAATAAATTAATTAAAAAAAAAAATTACTATTTTTTGAAACTTGAGCAGTCCCGAGCCCTGTAAAAAAAAGATTAATATTTAAGACCAAGAAGATTAATATTCTACCGAAAAAGACGAATTTATGGCAAAATGCATGAATTTTAACCAAATAGTGTAAATAACTACAATGATGAATCTCCAATTTAAAATTTGAATTTTGAATCAAATAGTTAAATTTTCAGTCAATAAAGAAAAAAAATGTCATCCAAAATATTTAATTTTCCTGCCAAAACGACGAATTTTCTACAAAAAAGTTGAATTTTCAACAAAAAAAGTTAATATTCTACAAAATAGTTGAATTTTCAAACATAAAGATTAATTTTATACCAAAAATTATGAATTTTCAACAAAATCGTTGAATTTTAACTAATGAAAGTAAATTTTCGACTATAATAAATTTATATTATATCAATATCAATAGTTTTTAGCGGAAATTTCGTCTTTTGTATTGAAAATTTTTCTTTTTGGTTACATTTTTGCCAAATTATTGCTATTAATATTTATTACCAAGAAGATTATTATTCTACCACAAAAGACGAATTTATGACAAAATGCATGAATTTTCAACCAAATAGTGTAAATAAATGCAATGATGCATCTCCAATTTAAAATCTGAATTTTGAATCAAGTAGTTAAATTTTCAGTCAATAAAGAAAAAAAATGTTTGATTTTCATGCCAACACGACGAATTTTCTACAAAGTTGAATTTTCAACAAAAAAGTTAATATTCGACAAAATAGTTGAATTTTCAACCATAACGATTAATTTTATACCAAAAAAGATGAATTTTTAAAAAAATCGTTGAATTTTTAACTAAAGAAGGTACATTTTCGACTATAATAAATTTATATTATATCAACCAATAGTTGATATATGACATATTATATCAACTATTACATTTTTCGCTAAGAATTCATCTTTTTCAGTCAAAAAAATTCAACCATTTTGTTAAAAGTTGAACAACTTTCTTAAAAATTCAATTTTTTTGAAGATTCAAAATTTGAGTGGAAAGTTCGTCTTTTTTGGTAGAAAATTGTTTTGTTTTGTTACTTTTTTGTCAAATTATCGTTACTTTACGGTTAATTTTTTTGAGAGAAGTATGGTAAATAAATTAATCAAAAATAAATTAATTAATAAAAAAAAAAAATACTATTTTTTGAAACTTGAGCAATTCCGAGCCCTGTGAAAGAGACAAATCTTTTTCCCATTGTAAGCGCACGTGTAGCTCTGAATTGATTATGCAGTTCATTAAAAGCTAAAAGCAACTATTAAAGCATGACGCATTTGAATTTGGCACCTGAGTTAAAGCCCTAAACCTAGACCGTGGGACAAAATTCTCAGGAGATGAAAAATTCCCAAACTTTGAGGTTTCAGGTCCTACTATATTGCTATTGGTAGTTAGGATAAATTTCTACCAACTACCCTGTGGCGTCCCTTCAGGAAAGCGTCTTTGTCACAATCTCCTGCCATAGGCTCAGCGGATTCGGAATTTCCCCAACCTCTCTTTAAATTTTAAAACTATTTTCAATTCAATGCCATGGGGCTGTACCTATCACTTTCCCTTCTATTCCCGCCAGGACTGACCCAGCCAAGGGTGGAGCTTAAAAATAAGGGTGGTACCTACCTTCAGCCTCAGCGAAACAACATGGGGCTCAGTTCATCACGAGGCGCCAAAAGGACTCGTTTCCTCCTGGCAGACAGTCATAGAAACTGAGGAACTCCTGAACCCTCCACAGTTTCTTTTTTTCCACATTGCGCGCGCTCTCAGATACGTTTTTCTTTTTTTTTTTCCTTCACCTCACCTGTGACGCGGATTTTTTTTCGCATGATTTTTTAAATTATTGTATAAATAGTTTGTTCGTGAAAAAGTGGTTTCGATTGGTGTGACGAGTGAGCAACTTTTTTGCGAAAAGTTTAAAAATGGCACCGATGGTCGATACTGAAGCGCGAAATACCAGCTTGATCTTACAAAGTGACCCGTACATTGGTAGTTGGAGAAAAAAACAGGCTTCTCTCTTAAAAGGTAATTGTGGGCAAGATTTTTTATATTTAATTTGGACATTTTTTTAACGGTGTGAATTTGAGATTCTGTACTGAAATTCAGATAGTGAGGTCTTAAATTTAGACCGATTTTTCTGTATTCAAGTAAAACTATTTTTGAGATTAAGCAAGTTTAGGCTCTTGTTTTTACTTAAATTCAGTACAAAATTGTCTTAATTTAAGGTCAATATTATAATTTCAGAAGTCAATCATACGTTTTCTTAAATTCAAGTAAACTTTACTTGAAGTTAGATCGATTTTTGCTTAATTTAAGTTAATATAATTCTAAGCACCTTTCTCAATTTAAGGTTCAACATTTTAAAGTGTTCTTTTTTACTGTGAAGTCTAAGTCTGAATTTAAGGCTTAATTCTGAAAATCCGATACTGAAATCTTAATTTCAATCTAATTTAGCCTAAACCTAGAAAACTTTGGTTGAATTCAACTTAAATTCAGTAAAAAATTGGCCTTACTTTAAGAACGTCAATATTAGAATTTCAGAATTCAATCATTTTTTCTTAAGTTCATATAAACTTTACTTGAAGTAAGATCAATTTTTGCTTAGATTAAGTGCATTTCTGAATTTAAAGTGTAACATTTTTAAATATTCTTTTCTACTGTGAAGTGAATGTCTAAATTTAAGCCTTAATTCTGAAAATCAGACAATGAATCTTAAATTTAGTCTAATTTAGCTGTAATCTAGAAAGCTTTGGTTGAATTCAACCTAAATTTAGCAAAAATTTGCCTTAATTTAAGAAAGTCAATATTAGAATTTAAGAATTCAATCATACGTTTTCTTAAATTCAAATAAACTTTACTTGAAGTTAGATAAATTTTCGCTTAATTTAAGCTAATATCTGAATTTAAGTACTTTTCTAAATTTAATGTGTGCTTTTTTACTGTGAAGTCCAAGTCTGAATTTAAGGCTTAATTCTGAAAATCAGATAATGAATCTTAAATTCAGTCTAATTTAGCTTAAACCTAGAAAACTTTGGTTGCATTCAACTTAAATTCAGCAAAAATTTGCCTTAAGTTAAGAAGGTCAATATTATAATTTCAGAATTCAATCATACGTTTTCTTATATTCAGATAAACTTTACTTGAAGTTAGATCAATTTTTGCTTAAATTAAGTGCATTTTTGAATTTAAGGTGTAACATTTTTAACGTTTCTTCTTAATTTTGAAATAAATTTCTAAATTTAAGACTTAATTCTGAAAATCAGACAATATATCTTAAGTTCAGTCTAATTTAGTTTGATCCTAGAAAATTTTGGTTGAATTCAACTTAAATTCAGCGAAAAATTGCCTTAATTTAAGAACGTCAATATTTAGAATTTCAGAATTTAATCATATGTTTTCTTAAATTCCGATAAAGATTACATGAAGTTAGATCATTTCTTGCTTAATTTAAGTTAATTTGATTTTATGTACATTTCTGAATTTAGGGTTTAATAAAGTCTTAAATTCAGTCTAATTTAGCTTAAACGCAGAAAACTTTGGTTGAATTAAGATTAGCGAATATGAAGGTTTAACAATAAAAAATAATACTTAAGAATGTTACACCTTAAATTCAGAAAGTACGTAAATTCAACAAAAAGTTGCCTTAATTTAAGGAGGTCAGTATTATAATTTCAGAATTTAACCCTAAGTTTTCTTAAATTCAGATGAACTTTGCTTATCAAGTTAGATTATTTTTTTGCTTAATTTAAGTTAATATCTAAATTTAAGGTGTATCATTTTGAAGTATTCTTTTTTACTGTGAAGTCCAAATCTAAATATAAGACTTAATTTCGAAAATCAGAAAATAATCTTAAATTCAGTCTAATTTAGCTTAAACCCGGAAAACTGGTTGAATTTAAGTTTAACGAATTTTAAGGTCTTTATTTTTTTTAATTGCGTGATATGGGTCGTAAATATAATAATATAATAAATAATTCATTACTTACCAAAAAATATTTTTATTTCAAAAACGTACAATACAGAAAAATGTTCCTAGATTTAACCAAACTTGGTACCAAATCAGAATTTCAGCATTGTTTTTCAAATTTATTCAAATTTTACTGAATTTAATGCCAACTATTTTGAAATCTAGTCTAAAATTTAGTTTTAAAATCTAATTTAAATTTAAGAGTTATTTCTGAAAATCAGATAAGAAGTATTAAATTCAGTCCAATTTACTTTGAACCCAGGAAACTTTTCTTGAATTTAAGTTAAACCAATCACTGCTGACATTGAAACGTGATCACTCGTTTAAAAAAGAACCTAGAAAATAAAAAAAAAAACAGTTTGAAAGCTTGTGAAATTCCGCGTCAAATATCCCCTCATAAAGGTATTTTTGTTCTTTCGAAGATAATACACCAATTGAGAAGTTTAAAAAAATAAAATAAAAATTTCTCGATTCTTTGAAGTCTTACCTTTAATTCAAACCAATAAAATTTAAAAAATCTGTATGGGTTCCCGAGATATGACTAAAAATTTCTAAGCGTGTCTCTCGACTCGACGCAGGCACGCTTGGAAATTTTTGGTCATATCTTTGGAACCCGTGAAGATTTTTCAAGTTTCATTGGCTTAAATTAAATCTAAAATTTCAAAGATTACGATCCATCAATTTCAGTCTTTTCCCATAAGTTTCTGAAATTGTCGGCGATCACCGCTCTCACGGCCGATAGTAGTGTCCCGCGGCGGTGTCCAAGCGCAGATATGCTTGGACATTTTCAGTCATCTCAAGAACCCAAAAAGTGGTTTTAGGTTTTCTTGGCTTGAATCAAAGATAATACTTCAAAGACTACGTGCTATAAATTTCAGATCCCAGGCTTATTTTTAGAACGAGTTATCACGTTTCAAACTAATTTGACTGAATTGCATTTAAACGATTTGAAAACCTAGACATTTTTTTCTAACTTTAGGATTATATTGCAGAATTGTTGTTTAGGGATTTTGAATTGTAATAGGGTGTGTGATTTGATTTAATTATTGGGTGAACCAAAGCACTACCATATCGTTCTGGGTATTGCGATTTGCGTAATTGTGTTTGTGGACGGTTAATGTTAAAAGCTAATGCATATTCCTGGAATGGTTTAAGCAATCCATACTTCATGTCGCAGCGGATATTAACCACGAGTTTCTCGGTATCGTTACAATACTCTTGTACCTTTAGTCTTTTTATCATTTTCTTGGCGGTTCTCTCACCTCTGCAAGGACTTATTATCAGAGAGTCGAACCCATTTTCTCGCCGCAAAGAAGTAATGTGAGAAGCGGAACCCTAATAGTCCACAAAATTATCCTCACAATGAACATTTCATAATTTTATTCGACTACATTCTCGTTTCTAAGGTGCAGGCCAAACTGACCTAAAAACGGGTAAATAAGGAGATTTTTCATGAAAATGAAATAAAATAAAATTGAATTCATAGTATTAAATAATAATAATATTTAAATAATAAACGTTTATAATTTTATAATTTCAATTCCTAATATTTCTAGTGAAAAGATTGCACTTTCAACTAAGTAGATTAATTTTCAACCAAGCAGTTGAATTTTGAACTAAAAAAAAATATTTTTCAAACTTAAAGCAAATAGTTAAATTTTCAGTTAAATAAAATAATTCTAAACCAAAAAAAGAAGATTTTTTAACAAAATAGTAAAATCCAAAAAAGATCAATTTTATCTAAAAAATGTCAAATTTTTAACAAACCTATAAATCCTATAAAACCTATAAACATTTTTTTTCAATTAAAAATTTAAATTTGTTTTATTTTTTTAATGCAAATAAATTTTATTTAATAATTAAAAACATTTTTATTTAAAAAATTAAATAGTTAAGTTTCCAGAAAGAAATTAATTCCTAAACAAACCAACGAATTTTCAACCAAATAGTTAAATCCTCAACCAAAACAAATTAATTTTCAAGCAAAGAGATGTATTTTTGACAAAAATAAAAAAAATTTCTACCAAAAGAGTGAAATTTTCAACCAAAAGATAGACTTTTCAATCAAGAAAGACACAATAGTTCAAACGAATAATAGTTAAATTTTCTGGAAAAATATTTAATCTTGCAACCCAAGAAAGATAAAAAATTTCAGCAGGATAGTTGTCATCAAAATAATTAATTTTGAAACCAAGCAGTATTATTTTTAACCAAAAAAGATAAAAATTTCACCCAAAGAAATAAATTTTCAACAAAATAGTTCAATTTTCAACTGAAAAAAAAACATTTTTGAACCAAATTGTTGAATTTTCAACAAAAGAGTTGAGTTTCCACCAAAAAGATTTGTTTGGTTTTTTAATTTTTTAATCTTTGGTTGAAATATCAAATACTACATTTTTTGTTGAGAATTCATCTCTTTTTATTAAAAATTTTACTACTTGGTTGAAAGTTGATCTACTTTGTTAAAAGTTAATTTTTTGGTTGAAGATTCATCATTTTAGTTAAAAATTCTTCACTTTGGTTGAAAATTTAACTCTTGTGTTAAAAATTGGTTTTTCTGTGGTTGAAAATTAACTTTTTCAACTGAGAATTTAACTATTTATCGAGAAGATTCTTCATTTTAGTTGAAAATTCATCTTTTTGACTGAAAATTCTACTATTCCACTTTTTGTTGTAAATTAACTTTTTTTTTTAATTCATATTTTCGAGTGGAAAATTCATTTTTTTTTTGTTAATAGAAAATTCAACAATTTGGTAGACAATTCAACATTTTGGTAGAAAATTCAACTCTTTTGTAGAAAATTAATTTTTTTTTGTTATAAATTAATGTTTTTAACTGGAAATTCAACGATTCCATTCTGGGTTGGAAATTTATCTTTTTTAGTTGAAAATTCGACTATTTGGTGGAAATTTTATGAATTTTGCCAAAAATTCATCTTCGTTCGTGGAAAATAAACCTTCTTCGTTGAAAATTGAACTATTTTATTGAAACTTCTTTTTTTTAATTAACTTTTTTTAAACTAAAAATGTATAACTATTCCATTTTTATTTGAAAATTAGCTTTCTTTAAATTCATATTTTCGGGTTGAGAATTCAACTGTTTTATAGAAAATTCATTTCTTTTATTGTAAATTCAACAATTTGGTACAAAATCCAACTGTTTTGTTGAAAATTCATATTTTCGGTTTGAAAATTCAACCCTTTTGTAGAAAATTAATTTTTCTTAAAAATTAATTTTGTTGACTGAAAATTCAGCAATTCCATTTTT
Source organism: Andricus grossulariae (assembly GCA_011634705.1). Classification (NCBI taxonomy): domain Eukaryota; kingdom Metazoa; phylum Arthropoda; class Insecta; order Hymenoptera; family Cynipidae; genus Andricus; species Andricus grossulariae. Next base: position 35,104 of record JAABKJ010000635.1, on the reverse strand, counting down.
GGTTAAAAATTGATCTTTTTTAGTTGAAAATTCAACTTTTTGGTGAATATTTCATATAACTTGCTGAAGATTCGTCTCTATTTGTAGAAAATAAATCTTTTTGTTTAAATTCAAATATAGTCAACTATTTTTAATTTAAAATTGAATCAAGTATTACTATTTTATTGAAACTTCGTATTTGTTGGTTATACATTCAACTACTGGTTGAAAATTTAACTGATTTTTCAAAAATCCATTTTTTTTATTAAAGATTCATAATTTTACTTGGCAATTCATTTGTTTGGTTAAAAATTGAACTATTTTATTGTAAATTTATTTTTTTCGGTGAAAATGATTATCTTTTAGTCGATAATTGAAATTGTTCATAAATTTCATATTTTTTGGTAGAAGATTAATACTCGTTGTTCAAAATTCATCTTTTTCGGCCACTTCTGACTGATTTCAGTCGTAAAATGCGCAATTTTTAAATTATTAAAATATATTTATAATATTAAAAATTGTACACAAAAATTAATGAAGTCTTGCATATTCATTCTTCGTACCCCATGCCGTAAAACTTGATTTAAAATAAATTGTGAAGGATCCATGAAATATAAGCAATGCTCACTTTCGTGTTCCAATGGTTTCGAAATGGAAAGATGGGGATGAAAAAATGCATTATTCAAAGCAAATTTCCATCCGTGAGAAGTCTCACTGGGTGGAAACATCGTTAGGTTGCTCTCTTGCCGTCGTTTTAATGATGGTTTGCTCCCTTTGCTTTTTTTGGCCAGTTTTTAACGAGGAAGCTTCGATGTTGAAAGCATCTTTTCGCCACCAATTGCTTGAATTACTTTCATAGCAATGCTCATGCATTAATTAATTGAGCAAAGTATACTATTTTCAGTTTATATGATCACCTATCGCTAATTTTTTTCATAGAAATCGAGAAGAGATAATAATTACTGTCTAAATTTTTCCATGCAATGTGCGGTCCATGCAATGTGCGGTCCATGCAATTTGCGGCCCATGCAATGTACGATCCATGCAATATGCGGTCCATGCAATGTACGATCCATGCAATATGCGGTCGATGCAATGTGCGGTTCATGCAATATGCGGTCCATGCAACATTTTTTCAATTTTCTTTTCTGAGGATGAATTTTAAACATAATTTGTTTATGTTTCAGATTACAGATTTAGCTCAGACACTCTGGATCTGAGTTCTCACCACCTAAATAACAACAACAACAACAACAATAACAATTTTACAAGAATTCTTGAAGACGAGGGTGGAGCTGGACCACCGGAAATTGTGATGAAAGAAAAAAGCAAAAACGCGGCGCGATCGCGTCGCGAGAAGGAGAATCAAGAATTTTCCGAACTCGCCAAATTGCTTCCACTTCCAACTGCAATCACCACGCAATTGGACAAAGCAAGCATCATCAGACTGACGACGAGTTACCTGAAAATGAGAAGAGTTTTTCCTCATGGTAAGTTTCAATCAAATTACACTCTACATTTAAATCAGTCAGAATTTGACTGATTAAATTAATATTAATGAATCAAATAGTCACTTGAAATTACCGATTTTCTGTCAATAGAAGTGACTGATTTGTCTGTTGCAATACAATAGTAAAATTGTTATGACAGAATAATTAGTGAAAACTAATGGTTTGATCATTCAAAATGACTGATTTAATTAGTGGTAGTTACTAAGTAAATAATTCAAAATAACTAATTTATTCTAGGAAAGTAACAATTCATTTAAATTAAAGTTACTGATTCGGTTTGTGGTCATTACTGATTATATCATTTCATCTTTATTAGCAAAAAAATATTCTTCGTTAAAAATTAATCTTTTTTATTGAGAATTCTTTTTTTTTGTTTATTGAAAATTCAACTGCATGGTTGAAAGTTGAACTACTTTGTCAAGAATATTTTTTTTTGTCAAAAATTTATCATTTTAGTTGAAAACTCGTCTTTTTGATGAAAATGGAACTATTTTGTCAAAAATTCGTTTTTGGTAAAGAAATTAATCTTCTTTCGGAAAAATTGAATTTTTTTCTTGAAAATTCAACTACTTAGTTGAAAGTAAAAGTTCTTTGTTCAAAATTCATTTTTTTTTTTTCTCATTAATGTTTCATCATTTTAGTTCAAAATTGAGCTGTTTGGTTGAAAAAATGAAAATTCAACTATTTCGTTGAAAATACCTGTATTTTGTTAAAAATGTTTTTTTTTTGTTTTGAAAAAAGTTATTCTTCTTTGGACAACATGTTTTTTTTTCTCTTAAAAATTCAACTACTTGGTTAAAAGTAAATGTTCTTCATTAAAAATTAATTCCTTTCGTTAATGCTTCATCGTTTTGGTGGCATTGTCAACTTTGCCCCGGTCTGCTCTAATCGTCGTATTTGCATCATTTAAGTCAGTAAAAATTCACTTCGAATCAGTCACTTTTGACTAATTCAGATTTAGATTGTAGATTATTGTTACATTAACAATTTTATCCCGATGGTCAACTTTGCCCCGGCCTACTCTAATCGTCGTATCTGCATCATTGAAATCAGTAAAAATTCACTTCGAATCAGTCCTTCTGACTAATTCAGATTTAGAATGTAAATTATTGTTACATTAACAAGTTTATACCGATGATCAACTTTGCCCCGGTATACTCTAATCGTCGTATCTGCATCATTTAAATCAGTAAAAATTCACTTCAAATCAGTCACTTTTGACTAATTTATATTTAGAGTACAGATTATTATTACATTAACAAGTTTATCTCGATGGTCAACTTTGCCCCGGTCTACTCTAATCGTCGTATCTGCATCATTCAAATCAGTAAAAATGCACTTCGAATCAGTCACTTTTGACTAATTCAGATTCAGAATGTAGATTATTGTTACATTAACAAGTTTATCCCAATGGTCAACTTTGCCCCGGTCTACCCTAATTTTCATTGAAACCTCGATAAAAAAATCGTCTAGTCCTTATAATGAACCCTATAATCGTCGAGGAGTTTGACGAAGAAAAGTGACTCCTCACTTGGAGATTTTTTAGAAACGTCTTTGGCGTTTTGGTAGTAAAGGGATGGTAATGCAGCCCTTTGTAAATTCAGACACAAGACACTTACGCGTAAAGGGCAAATAGTATCGGATGAGATGGGTGTGATTGCGCACTTAATGCATTGTTAGCTCTGGTGCTTTGTAAGCAAAGCATGGGGGCTGTTATAGTGTTACAATAGCCCCCTTTGCCCCGCTTGCCCCGGCATCGGCGAATTGAATTTCAAGTGGCCGCATCCCTCTAGAGTCTGCCGTCGTCTTTATTCTTGAAAAAAAGCCTCGGCACCCTTACTGAGCCACTTCACCCCACATCCTTTCCCTTCGTTATTATCGACAATTACCTAAACGCTGACAAATTTTAAAGGACAAATTAAAAATTTTCATTATTGGTATTCTTATAAAACGGGGCAACTGGGACCGTGTGGGGTAAAGCGGGACTCCCGGATTTTTCAATTTTGTGACTTGGTATGGATTTTTTTTGATAAAAAACGGAAGTCCCGCTTTATCCCACATGTCCCACTAAGCCCCGCTTCACTGTATTTCAGAGTAAATAATTTAGTCAAACTTACAAGAAGACATTTTTTAAAGATATTAATTATTTATATGCCGTCAAATTTTTAAGGAGGGCAAATTAAAGATATTTATTATTCGTATTCTTCTAAAACGGGGCTAATTGGGACAGTGTGGGGTAAAACGGGACACTTTGAATTTTTAATTTAAGGCCTTTTCCTTTTCTTAAAAAAGTTCAGTTTTTTTATATATTAATAAAAATTACAAATTTTCTGCACCATCGATTTTGTTAATTAAAGTTTCCCAATAGGTATTTTTATTTAATGATAAAAGTTATTTCTAAATATTTATAAACATTATTAATAAGAGAGAAAAATTTAATTGTAAATGATTTTTTTTTAATAGTATGAAATAATTCTGTTCTTAACATTCTGCTACCACACTATAATATTTAAACTTTTTTACTCACTTTTAAAAAGATGAGAAAAATGAAATTATGGTACTGGTAGCCAAAAAATTACCGGTACCTACAACGAGATTTTTGGAAAATTGTCAAATTATTTAGGTTCTATTTTAAAAGATTAATTTTATCTTTTGCATTTTTCCAAATATGCCAAAAAATAAGCTGGAAGATTTTAAGACAATGTTTTTAATTATGCGGAATTTTTTAAAAATGTAAGAAAACTTTGAATGATATCAAAACATATTTAGAAGTTGTAGAAGTTTTCAAAAGATTCAGAAATAACTAAAAAAATTTAAACAACATTTTGAAACAAAATGTAGATTTTTTAAGATTTTTAAAAAATTCGAAGCTTGAAGTTTCGAAAGTTTTTAACCGAACACATTTTTTTCAAGGTTCCTGGGAAAATTTCAAATCCTTAAAATCTGAAAGATTTTCAGGCAAATCTTTTATTTCAGGAAAAAATTTAAATCATCTTCAAAGATATTTAGAAGGTTTATAAGTTTTCAAAAGATGCAGAATAAAAATTTGAACATTTTTTTTTTTAATTTGAACAAAATGTACATTTTTGAAAATTTTGAAAACAAAATCGAAACTTTGTAAGATTTAAGAACTGTTTTGATTCCTGGGAAAATTTAAAACGATTTTTTATTTGGAAAGTTGATTTTCAAAGAATTTTTCAAAAGATTAACAAAAACTTAAAAAAATGTTGAAAATGTCGAGAAAAAAAACTGGAAGATTTAAAGGCAATTTTTTTATTTTGTTGAGAAATGAGAATTAATCTTCTGTTAAAAAATCATCTAATTTGTTAAAAATGTAATTATTTTGTTAAAAATTCATTTATTTTGTTGGAAATTCTTTTTTTTTTTGGGGCAAAAAGATAATATTAATCTGCTTGGTTGAAAATTCGTTTTTTTTTGGGTGAGTTCAACTCTTTTTTCTATTTAAAATTAAAATCTTTTTTAGTTGAATTATCAACTATTAGATTTTTGTTTAATAATTGATCATTTTGTTGAAAATTCAACTCCTTGGTTAAAAGTAGAATTACTTTGTTATAAATAAATATTGTTGAAAATGTAACTACTTCGTTGAAAGTTCGTGTTTTCTTTGTAAATTTTTTATGTTTTTGCCTAAAAATGCCACTGGTTGAGTATTATTATTATTTTTTTTTAGGATTCAACTATTTGGTTTAAAAAGAACTTTTTTGTTGAAATTTTGATTCAACAAATCTGAAATCTTCCCAAATTTTATTTTCTTAAAATTGTTTTTCCTCTCAAATCGCGATGGACGTTTCTATAGTAAAATAAATTCCCGATGTATGAATGATCTTTGTGTATCGAATTGGTCCTTCGAGCCGGATATATCGCAACATTGATCTAATTTTGTTATCAATCGAATCTACATAGTTTGTGGAGAAAATATTTCTTTTCGGTAACTTCTGAGGCTCTGCTCTTTCTCTAAATTTAAATTCTCGAATATGAATGGAATTGAAAACTCGAACTCGTCGATGAATGAGATTTCCGATATCGCAATTTTTTGATTGACGTGATGGAGAAATAGTTTCTCAAGGGTAGTTGGTGAGCAGGAGTTGAGAGAAATGAACGTGCCCTGAAATACGTGACAAACCATAACATCAAAACCGACCACTGCCATTCATTCCCAATAGGCCACCAAAACCAATACCTAACAAATAGATTCATATCTGGTCATAGAAGTGCATCGACAACAAGCGATCGCTTTTTTATTCGATATATATATATATATATATGTATAGAGATCGATTGACAGTTGAAAGGTAGCATGTTATAAGGGCTTAACCCATATTTTTACACTTTTATAAGAAAGGCAAAAATTGTCCTCAAAAAACGAATTTTAAATTAAACTCAATAGAGTTTCTGAATCGATACAAGAAAGGTTTAATCAAATAGGGACACGTTTTCTCAAATTTGGACGGTGATAGAAAATCCAATTTTCAATTAAAAAAAAAAAAGTAATAATTTTATTCTAGCTATTGACTTGCTGAATCGATTCAAAGAAAGTTTTATTCAAAAATATTATTAGGTTTCGAGAAATTTGAGGGCAAGTTCTTTTTCGCTCCTATTTTATAATCGATGTCATTTTTAAAACTTTAGTTTTATTTTATTTTTAAAATTAATAAACTGGAATTATATGAAGTTCAAAAAAGATTTGCTAATAAGATTTTTTTTTTAATTTTAAGCTTAAAATGCGCTTTTGTATCACAGAAGTTCAGCGAGAAAGATAATAAATGCATGAACACGGAATACTTCGGCTTAGTTACACGTCGAGTGCGAAACACGCAAGTAACGTGTAAGAGTGTCAAATTAAAAAAGAAGGTTGATGCAAGTATGGTTCCAGATAGGAATTTATTTTCGTTGCATCTCTTTCATTATGTAAATTAAAAAAGAATTGCATTTTTTCCTCATAAAATTGCAACGCAAGGATACAAATTATATACAAATAATTAATATAGAAATTATAATAGAAATGCTGATTACAAACCGAAAATATAATTATTAATTACCCATTTCGGAAATTCAATAATTTCAGTAATTTGGAATTATTCATCATATTTGGATTATTTAAATGTGTTCAAATCCCAAATATTTATAATAGTGTAAATTTATACATAATTATGTTCTTATCAAAAATGGAGAATATAAATTAATTATTCATATATTTGAATAATAATTATCTATAATAATTATCTATAATTTAAATTTTTATATTTTTCAGGCTTGGGTGACGAATGGGGAGCAGCACCACCTCCTCGTGAAAATAATATGAAGGAATTAGGTTCACATCTTCTACAAGTAAGATTTCCTCACGAATATGAAATTTTATTGAATTAAACCATTTTTTGAACCCAAATATTATCTACATCAAAGTTAATTTTTAGAATTTAGCGTTGATTAAAAAATTTGAAATTGAAAGCTGAAATTCAATACTTCCCCTCTATTGCCCGAAGTTGGGTGGGACTGACGTTATAAGAAGTTCTAATTATTCAAAATTTTAATGATTCAAAATTATTGAAAAAAGTCCATTTATTTAAATTTTCAATAAATTCTTTCTGATTTCAGACACTGGACGGATTTATCTTCGTCGTAGCACCTGACGGAAAAATCATGTACATCAGTGAAACAGCGAGCGTGCATTTAGGATTATCCCAGGTCGGAGATATCCCCTCATTTATTGAATAAAAAATTTACTGGATTTATTAAAAAAAAAAAAATTAAAACTTTTAGTATTCTGCTACCATTCTTAAATCCATTAAATTGTTTTAAAACAATAAAATTTTCCCCGAAGCCTATTTCTTTATTGAATTTTGTTTCTATTCATCGCTACAGGTGGAATTAACCGGAAACAGTATTTTCGAGTACATCCATGAAGGAGATCGTGACGAAATGGCTGCTATCTTGAGCTTACCAGTTTTACCACAAGCCCCAGGTTACGGACCTGGTATCATCCCAAGTTCTGCTCTTCCACCACCCAATGCAAGAGGTGATATCGAAATCGAGAGGGCATTTTTTATCAGAATGAAATGCGTTCTCGCCAAAAGGAATGCTGGTCTCACCAATCAAGGCTGGAAGGTAATTTTTATCATTCAATTTACAAACAAATTTCAAATTACTTCCGGCGGCAGGGGCGCCTGCTCGCGGTAGGTACCCCGAAGCGAGTAGAAGGTTACTTTTGTTTACCTGCAATGGATGACCCTTTTATTGTTATTAGATCAGGGCACAAAAAGTCTCAAATGGAATTGAAGATATTAATTAGTTTGTTAGTGTCTTTTTTAAATTTTCTTGTCATAACATAACGAATGAAGAAAAAGAATTTGAACAAACTTTAATTTTTCTTAGCTGGCTCTATTCTTCTAAGAATGCGAAGATAATATTAACGATGCATCCGTTGCAGGTAAAGGAAAGTAGCTTTCAAATCGCAGCGGGGTATCTACCGCGGGCAGGCGTCTCTGCCACCGGCAGTAGACCCCTATGCTGGAAGCTCTTCTTTTAATCTGATTTTTCTCGGGGACGGCTCAAATCAAAGCTCTCGGCATGTAGAATTACAATATTGAATAAAAATCGCTAAGCAAAGAACAAGAAACTTAAAAACAATCCAAAACCTTTCTTGAGGGCGCTTACTGACCTCTTTGGCTCGATTTTATTTGTGGTACTCGGTAGCTGAAAAAGAATAAAAGCTTGAAGTCAAAAAGCGCCGCTTCAGGTAAAGCGAGGCTAAAATCAATTTTGAGGAACGTGAAAGCGGAAACCGATTATGGATTTATTATAGCTTCTGTAATGCCGCCAGCCGCAATATCGACGGCAAACAGAAGAGGTGCCAAGGCTTTAGAAAAAAGAGGCGATCGAAGATCGACGCAATGTTGGCTCCTCACACAGGAAATCATAAAAGCGAATAAAAATCTGAATGTTAAGTGAGAGATAAGCGGATGCTCGCAGCTAAGTAGGGGTTGCATTGTTCTGGTCACGCGCGAGTCGAGAACAAACTGGCCACCAGGTATCAACCGTACCCCTCAAATTCACCACCCTCACAAATACTACTTCATATTTTTCTAACAAATATCATTTTCATAATTACAAATGTAAACACCCCTGAAATATCATTTTCTATTTGAAAATATTGCTTTCCAATTTCTGGTCGAAACGAAATTACAATACTTGTGCTGAAATATTTTTTTCGAATTCGAAATTAAAATATATGTTTTCCAAAGTGCCCGGCTGCCCATTTGACAACCAGTTTTTTTTTCTTACCCACACAAATTTATACCTTTGAAAAAAGGAATTAATCTCTATGTTTTTTCATATTATTTTTTGAATTTTTTTTCTGTAAAACTACAAACTTTAGAAACTATATCAGGGAACGTCTATTATATACACGAGGATGATTTTTTTTATTTTAAACCCCCCCCCCCCCCCCCATTGTGAGGATTCGTAGGATTTGATATTTTTCACTTAATATAGCAACAATGTATCAATTTTTTTTTCTAACCAAGATTTCAATGAATTACAGGATTTCATTAAGGATTAATTAATTTAATTAAGGATTTCAGAAGGTTTCAAATGATTACGAAAGCTTTAGGGTATTTCAAAAGATTTTCCAGGATATTGACGGATTTTTAGCGATTTAGAAAGATTTTGAAGGAATTGGGAAAGATGTAAGCCAATTAAAAAAAATGTTAAGGGATTTTAAGAGATTTTACGAGACTGAAAAATTTTAAAAGAAGGATTTTAATGAAATTTCGAAGATTTGAAGGGATTTCATAGGAATTTAAATATATTTCAAAGGATTTCAAAGCAATTTTAACGAACTCATATTTTTTTGTTAAAAATTCAACTATTCCAGTTACAAATTTATTTTGTAGATTGAAAATTCAACTATTCCAGTCGAAGATGCATTATTTTGGCTGAAAATTAAACTATTTGTTGAGTATTATTTTTTTTATTGAAAATTAATTTTTCAAACTGAAAATGGAAATATTTGGTTGAAAATATGTTTTTCTTTTGTGTTGAAAATTAATTTTTGAACTGAAAATTTAACTAATCTAGTTATTGCATATTCCATCATTTGGGTTGAAAAACAATTTTTTTAAACTGAAAATTTATCTTTTTTAGTTAAAAATTGATGATTTTTGTGAAAGTTCGTCATTTTTGGTTGAAAATCAAAATTTTTTAACTGAAAATTCAACTAATCAATTTTTGGATTAAAAATGTATCTTTTTTATTTGAACATTCATGTTTTCTGTGAAAATTTGGTATTTTTTTGGTTGAAAAATAATTTTTAAACTTAAAATTTAAATATTTAATTTTTGGTTTGAAAATTGACCTTTTTTAGTTGAAAATTCATGTTTTCTGTGAAAAATTCGTATTTTTTGGTTGAAAATGAATTTTTAAACTTAAAATGTAACTAATCTAGTTGAATATACCATCATTCTAGTGGAAAATTCATCTCTATTTGAAAATCAATGTTTTTAACTGAAAATTGAACTATTTCATTGTTGGTTACAAATTTATCTTTTTTTTTTTGTTAGAAATCCATGTTTTAGGTGGAAATGACGTCCTTTTTGGTTGAGATTTCATGAATATTTCATCATTTTAGTTAGAAATTCATCTCTGGTTGAAAATCAGTTTTTTTTTCCTGATAACTTCACTATTGGTATTTTAGTTAAAAATTTCTCTTTTTTAGTTGAACATTTATTTTTTTCGTGAAAATTCGTCTTTCTCGAAAGAAAGTTAATATTCTTGGTTAAAAAATAATTTTTATGATAAAAATTCAATTTTTCCAGTTGAAAATTCATCATTTTAGATGAAAATTCACCTTTTTTTAAATTCAACTATTGAAGTTGAAAATTCATCATTTTGATTGAAGATTCGTCATTTCGGTTGAAAGTACAACTATTTTGTTGAGATCTATTATTTTTTTCGTTAAAAATTAATTTATCCTGAAAATAAATTATTTAATTTTTCCTGAAAATAAACTATTTAATTTCTCCTGAAAATAAACTATTTAATTTTTTGTTGAAAGCTTATCTTTTTCAGTTGAAAATTCAACTATTTTGGTTCAAAATTGGTCTTTTTTGTAGAAAATTCATCTTGTTCTTTGAAAATTCCAATGCAATGTTAGGAATCGGAAGTGTTTTAAATTCAATTTAATATATGTAGTACCCACATTATGTATACTTATAATAGAATATATTTCCCTATTCTCGTAAAAAAATATCCTTATTTTCCCTGTTTTTACAGGATGTCTAACCTGAAAAATCTATATATGTTTGCAAAGACTGAAAAAAACATTAATTATAATAAACTCGCGAAATTGTATTCATATTCTAAGTCTGTTTAAAAATATACGAAATACTTTAGTATATTTCTGGAAAAATCTGGAATTGTCATTGCACTTTTTTCCAGGATTGAAGTGGACAGCCTGCTGGTCTAGTGGTTTTTTTAATAGTAGAAAAATAGTTGCATCTTTAAAAAAAAGTCAAAATTCATAATGCTAAGAAATTAGAAAAGATTTGCAATGTCCCTATGCCTATCCATATCATAAGATTAAAATGCGCCTGGAAAGATTAGAATAATGGTAATTTCCTTGATCCGACATTTACGATCAATAAATCCGTGTCCGAATTCGAAATCGGATTAATTTCGGAAGAAATTGGTGTCCATATGTCCCAGAATCGGGAATACCTGCAATGAAGCTTTGGATTTGACACTTGCCGGTGACAGTCAGCACCCTCTCGAGAAAAGAAATGTTTGGCAAATAGATCGTTCAGGTCACATTGAACCATGATGACCGGGGCGAACGGGGCGGCCGGGGCGAACAAGGCGACCGTCGTTCTCGTAGAAATCGTACACAGAAGACCCCAATGGCGTTGAGCGAAGTCATGAATGCAACCCCTATAAGCTGTTAACCAAGCTGAGGGGTGTAGGTAGTTTTTGTATGACACTTAGTGTACAAAGGCGGAACGTAGTTGGCTTTTCCACCCTATTTGTCCTCCTTCACACAAACTCATGCTCATCCTCAATTTACTATTTTACTGCAAAAGTAAAACACCAATCTGCTTTTTCGAATCCTCCCTCGAATTATGAGGATACAGATCTTCAGAGTGAAATTGAGCAAATCATCACACAAAGCTCAAAAAAGCACCCTCCCCCCCTTAGGTCAAATTTGTTAGAGACTTAATAGCCCAAAATGCGGTCAAAGCAGGGGAAATAGGGTGATTTTACACTAAAATAGGGGAATACTAGGGGAACAAATTCTTTTAAATAAAATAATGTGTAGGTAGCATATTAAATTCAATATGAAACGCTGAAGATTTAAAGTCGAAATATATTGTTACAGTTGAATTTAAAAAAAAAACATTAAAATTTCAACAAAATAATCGAATTTTTAACAAAATAATGAATTTTTCAGTATAATAGTATAATACTTGATGTGTCAACCAAAAAAATCTTCTAATTTTAAATTAAAATAAAAAATACGAATTTTCGACAAAATAGTTGAATCCTCAACCAAGAAAGAATTTTTAGTCAAGACAGAAACATTTTCTAAGCAAATTGTTGAATTTTCAAACCAAAAAGTCGAATTCTCTAGAAAAATAAAAAATGTGCATTTTCAACCCGAAAATATTAAATTTTAACTAAACAGATGAATATTTTTAGACCGAATTCTTAAATTTGGAACTAAAAACGATACACTTTTAACCAATAATGGAATACTTAAATTTTCAGTTAAGAAAATTTATTTACAACGAAAAAAAAACAACTAATTTTGGACAAAATAGTTAAATCTTCAACCAAATAATAGAATTTTTATCCCAAAGAGATCAATTCTGAACCGAAAATATGATAGGAGAATTTTCAATTAAAAAGAAATTACTTTCTCCAAAAAAAAAGAAAGAGACCAAAAATATAGTGTATTTTGAAAAATTCTCGAGAAATTACAAATTTGTAGGGAATTTCAATTAATTTCGTAATATTTCAGAAGATTTAGAATATTTCAAGGAATTTTACTAGATTTGAGGGATTCATGGGATTTTAAATTAAGTTAAGGTTCCATACGATTATAAAGAATTTTGATAGATTTCAAGGGATTTAAACAAATCGGACAGTTTTTTATGGATTTCAAAGCAGGATTCCAACAGAATTCAAGGGCTTATAATAGATTTCAGTGGATTTCAAGGGTTAAAAATATATTGACATTTCCAGGAATTTTTAGAGGATTTTCAACAGATTTCAAGGATTCCTAAACGATTTAAATTAATTTCAAAAATTTTACCGTATTTTAAAATACTCTATTTTGCTGCAATTTCTCAAAATGTATGCTACCATTGACATTATTTTGTATTTCTCAAAAGAGTCTGATGCTTGCAATTGTCTCTTGAAGTTGACTGAATTGGTTTAAAAGACTCTGATGCACCGAAATTGCATAAGGACTAATACATATTTATAAATGCGTCTGTTGCACCGCAATTTGAGGAAGAGAAGAGCCTATTTGATTCACAAATTGCGCCCTCAGAAACCGGGCTTTGAAAGTGCAGCTTCTTTCGCAATTTCTTCATTGACTATTCAATTACAGAGGAATTGTTAATTTGCTGCGTACTTTGTTGCGAAGTGTCGCACTTAGGAGCTGCATCGCACTCACTCGAATTATGCAATGAATACATTTCATCCCCGATCGCTTCAACTCTTCACACTTTTTCAGTTCAGAGGGTGGATTCAAATTAGTTATTGCCTGTCACGGAAATCATCAAGTTGTCTCTTTCACTGAAAATGTCGAAAAAAATATGAATGAGTAAAAAACTGTAGTTGCAATAAAGAATTTGAATTACGTTTACAATAAACAAGCGATTAAGAGTTGGATCTTATACAATAGTGGTAGCAATATTGAGCTTTATTTATTCTAGGTAATTATTTAGAAGATTCCGGAGTACAAATATTTATTGAGGCTTTAAAATTTACCAGGGTCAAAATTACAAAAGTTTTCGTTTGTAAATTGTATTTATACTCCGACCTCTATAAACTATGGACCAGCTACTTCCAGAAAGCAGGTAGATAGGTTGGGACCAAACAGTTGACATCCGCCTGAGGATTCACATTTTACAACCGATAAAACTTTTAATTTTGTAATAAATAATTATAAATGATTATTATACATACAAAAATAAATGCTATGAAGATAAATAATGTAAACCTTGTGTAAAATTTAAACCGGATTAGTGATGATCATCGGAAGCCTTGTTTTCACAGATATTCCCAAATGTTTTGATATATCCTCAAGTATCATTTTTTTATCCAAATCTTCCATTTTTGCCAATACCATGTAATTATATGCCTCTGATGTATGACAGAAATGGTCTTATAAATATTTACCTAAAATGACACACTAAATCTGAAGGTATCAATCTGGTATGCTACAGAATGATCCAACAATGTAATAAATAGTCTTTTGTTTCTTTATATATTAATACAGATTTCCGTATCAATTGAATTGATCTGCAGTACTTTTGATAGGATTCACTATGAAATGATTCTCAATATGGCTACCACTATTGTATAAGATAAGAACTCTTAATGATTTCTAATTTTTTCTATATATAGAGTATGCTTGATAAGGGTAGCGGTCCCTAAACGTGGTTCTTATAACGTTGACGCATTAGGCTTTAGTAAAATAAAATGTCTAAGACAATATGTTTGAATGATCCTTGTTTTAGACATTTTCATCAATACTTTTTTGCGTTAAATAAGAGAAAACTAGTTATTCATATCCTTGAAACATTTTCTGTGCCTTATACGGCGTACACACTTTCGTGCAGTACAGCATGGTACCTTATAGCTTATACCATGGGCATGGTTGTTATTTCATAACAAGTTTATCAGGTATTTAAATAAACAAATTTGATATATCAAAAGTTTTTTAAACCCTATTCGCCTAACAATACAAATATGGTTCCATTTATGCATTGATTAGATGAAGTTGCTTCGTCTACCTATGTCTATGGTATTGTCCGTTAGCCTTCTTCTTTTGTGTATGGGCTCTTCATAACTTCATGTGTGTTGTCCCCGAGAATTTTGATGAAAGAAAGAGAAACCACAGCGTCCTGACTTATTTAGAATTTGGAATAATTCACCCTTTTCTTCAAAGAACACTTTTCAAGTTCCTGAAAAATATATCACCTATTTTGTGAATGGCCCCTAATGATAAATACAAATAATGTTTCTAAAGAACAATCAGATTCAGCTAGGTCTGCAGGATTGAAGAAGGGTTTTTGGGTGTTCTGGCGATTTTTTATTTTTTTGTTTGTATTTGAATGGTGTAAAGTAAACGCATAAAAATAAAACATTTCCGGTGTGTTGTGTTTCAGGTCATTCACTGTTCGGGCTACCTCAAAGTGAAGCAATGCAGCATGAGTGGAGTCCCAGGATCCGAATATGAAGACAGTTGCGAAATCCACAACGTTGGTTTAGTGGCCGTCGGTCATTCACTGCCGCCTAGTGCAATCACGGAAATCAAGCTGCACAATAACATGTTTATGTTCCGGGCTTCTCTCGATTTGAAGCTAATTTTCCTCGATTCAAGGTATGCATCGTTACTTCGAATTTTTTTTATTATAAAGCAAAATTTTACTCTAAAAACACAAGGAACTTTTCTTCCTGATAACATATTATATGGTGGCCGAATAACTTCATTTTGAAAATTCCCCAACTTTTCCCTGACTAATTTTTCATTTTCCCTGATCATTAATAGTCAGAGAACAGCGTTTAATTTTTTATGAACGGAATCGATTTTTATATTTTTATTTAAAAATTGCAAATTTATTTATTGCTACGAAAAAATTACTTTTCTACGATAAAAAATATATTATCAACAAAACAGCTGAATTTTTATTAAAAAAAAAGGTAATTTTCGACCGAATAGTGTAATTTTCAAGAAAATAGTTCAATTTTTAACCAAATTGTCGAACTTTAAAACAAAAAAGAATAAACTTCAATAAAAAACAGTTGCATTTTTAACCAAATCATTGTATTTTTTAGAAGACAGTTTAATTTCAACCGAAAATATGAATCTTCAGCGAAAATGTGATGGTTGATAATTCAACAAAAAAAAAGAACATTTTTAAATAAAATAGGTTACTTTTAAACTAAATATCTGAATTTTCAACAAAATAATTGAGTTTTCAACGAAAAACGAATTTGCTACAAACTGGTTAAATTTTCAACTGAAATGATAAATTTTTGACCAAAAGGGATGACTTTTCAAGAAAATTGTTTATTTTTCAAGCAAATAATAACATTTTTAACTAAAAATATAATCGTCGGGAGGTAGTAACTGAAAAAAGGAATAATACGCCTCTTATAGAAAATACCTGACTTTTGCAAGGTTATTTTCAAAATCCCTGACTTTTCCTGACCAATGAAATTCCCTGACTTTCCCCTAATTTCCAGGTTTTCTCTGTCCTGCGGCCACCTTCATTTTTATTTAAACAATTCATAAATGATAAAATTTCGGTTATTTAAGCTGAGTGTCGCGTTACGCTATTAATATTTCGATAGAGAAGCATAAAGAAAGGGCTGGGTTAGTGCCACCCATTAAAATCAGTTTCGTATTACCACGAGTCGTTTTTTTTACTGCTGAAGGCAGATAAATGTCCACGAATGCATGCTGGGAAACGTCATGTGGAATATTCTAAAGATTGAGAGATATTTTGCAATATATAACATTTTCAAGCGGCTTAACAACTCTAGACAATTAGAAAATTTAATTAATTTTTTTGTTTAAAAAAAAATCTCTAACAAAGTCATCTTATGCAACAAGAGTTCACAAAAAGTCTTAAAATAATAAAATAATGTTTTCAAATACAGTGTTTCAAAATTTACTAAACAGAGGATGGGCGATTCTAGAAAAACCAGAAACGATTCTTTGAAATATCATGAAATCGCGTAATTACTATTAATCGAATTTATCAAAATCGCTTCAAAAATGGAATAATCGGCTCGAAATAATCGATTCATAGATAATCGAATCGAGATCGCCTATCCCTAATTCCGTTATTTTAAATGTTCTCGGTCAACACTAATTAATCTTCCGATTGTTCCAAAGACAATTTTTTTGTCAACATATTTTTTGTATTTTCTATTATGAAACTAAAATTGAATATTTTTGTAATTTCAGCGTTCCAAAATTGACCGGATACGAACCTGCAGACCTTATTGACAAAACACTGTACAATTATATCCACGCGAGTGACGTTCGAGATCTGGAGTATGCCCACAAACTACGTAAGTGCTATATTAATACGTTTATGTTCAGGATTTAAAACAAGCTTGGAATTTCAATGTTGAAACATATAATGGGCTTATACTTCAAACAATGGTTGAAAAATTAAAATCCTTACGAAAAAATATTATACAGAAAAATTAGTACATATAAACCTATAATGATTTTCCTTGAAGTTTTCGGAAATCCGAAAGTTCCCTAATATATTTAGGAATCTTGGAAATCTTTCACATTTTTTGAAATATCGTAAAATTTGTATGAAAGCTGACCGAAATCCCTTAAAATGTTTGAAAATTCTTTGGACTAGTGATTTTCTTATAATGGCTTTCATATAATGATAAGAACTTTATTATACGCCTTTACTGAATTTCCTATAATCATTTTTCCTGAGGGAACATTTTAACTGCCATCTGCACTGGGCAAAATAACGCTAAAGAGTGTAAAAAAGATATTTAAAAAGGAAGTAAAATCTCAACGGGTGGGTATGGTACAGCATTAGTGGCATTATGTCAGGTTTCCCTTCGAGTTACGCCCGTGAAACTGCAAGTCTGTTCAAACAGTGATAGCAGTAACAGTCTACGCTTTCTCATTCTCTCTCTCTCACACATAAACACACACACACACGCCCAAACTCATACTCTCCAAGAGCCTTCGCCTCCCTCCACCCTCTTCTCCTCTTTTAACACCCCCTTTTCACATCGCGCCATAGCAGCATTGTTCAATCAATAATACACACCCTACTGTATATAATACGGTCTGCACGTGTCTACAGGTGTATATGAATATTTATATGTGTATGTGCTTGCACATCTCTGATACGAAAAGGTGAGAAAAAATAAGTACTTGCTCTCTAGGCATCAAAGTGAAGCTCTAATGGAGAAAAGAAAAGGAGAGTTCAAAGGGATTTTTTTCCAAATGAGAGCCTGTTCGTATTTAGCAGTGTCAGCTAGTTTGTGTTCGAAGCACTTCGTGACAGACGCTATCTTAAGTGTCATCAGCCAGTTTTGTTCTCCCAAAAAGGGGCATATTATAATTTAAGAAGACTTCCTGAAGTAAAATAATTAACGAAAAATCTATTTCTTTAGTTCTAGTGAAGAGCCAAGTGACAACCAGGTACTACAGGTTCCTGACAAGGTCTGGTGGTTGGGTCTGGATGCAATCCTATATCACGATAGTCAACAACCAAAGAAGCTCTAGGCCGCAGTGCATCGTATCAGTGAATTTCGTTCTATCTGAACCGGAAGAACCAGATCTAGTTCTCAACACTGATCAGAAGATGAACAATTCCATTCCCGGTAATCCACCAAGTACTCCACTATCAGTATCAACACCAGGAAAAGCCAGCACAAATGGTCATGACGATCACAGTCTAAGTCCATCCTATCGCAGTAGAACAGACTCTGAATATCCAGATTCTGGTTATGCAAGTTTGGAGTATCTTAACACACCCAATCAAGCACATTATCTTACGTCTCCTTATACTGCTCAAGTCTGCACTCCTCATGAAGATGGTGTCTTCTATGCATCAGAACTCTTTCATTATGAGTACGGTCAACCTGAGCACCTCTCTACTATTCAGCATCATCATCATCAGCCTCAACAACAAGTAGTCCATCACACCTCAACCTCAATAATGAACACCCATCAGCAGAGTCCTCAAAATCCCAGAAAGAGGCCCTACTCAGCCTGTTCCAGTTCCTGCGAAAGTTCAGATGCATCAGAAAGTCATCAACCAAGTCCCCTGGGTGTGAATTTAATGGTAGATGGACTCAGGACAGTGAATTCTTTCCCAGCTTATCATCAAGGACACCAGCATCATATTTTGGAACCCTCTTCCTCGACTAATTTAGAAAGCAATGCTGTCATGTTTCCAAATTGCAACATCAGCAACAATAATTCCACATATGCTACCACCAATGCCAATCTTCCTCACTATGAAACCTATCCTCATCACTCAGGACATCAGAGCAAAAGAAGAGCTCATCATGTGGAGCATATTGAGAGTCCTGGTTACACCAGTGTCATTGTCGACTCCCATCAGTATAGCCCTAATTCGATTCAAATGCATGCACAAACGCCTGTACCAGCAAATTCTATACCACTACATGCGCATCATCATGAAGCTCATCGGCAATTCGTGCACTGACAGTCAGTGGAAGTGCCCACCTAGCACTCAGAAATTGAAATTACTGGCAAAAGAAACTTTCCGGATGTGACAATCCGGCTGAGTTTGAGAACCTCGAAAACTTCGGGTCGATTTGAAAATTGATCCTCGGGAGTGTCTCCTGATTTAAAAAACTGAGTAAAATGCTCTCTTCTGAGATTTTCTTGAACTATTAATTTAGAATTAGCTGAATGGAAATACTTTGAGAAAATTCTCGGTTCAAGAATATTTAGGAAAATCTCAAACAGACCGTTGAGATTGGCGGTCAGTTGATTCAAAGTTCTTAGGGCCTTCTCACGGGTTTCCTTTTGTCAGAGTTAACGGCGCTTTATTGCCTTCCATTTCACTTTATTACCCTTTTCCTCACAAAAGTTGAATGGATATCGGAATTTTTTTATTAAGAACGAAAAACGTGTTCTTCAGTTATAGAAATCTAGAAGCTCGAAAACACAGAAAAAAAAATATTTATTGATTTCATCAAGTAATATAACTTTGTATTTTAAGTTTAAGTGCAGACCATTTTAAATGGAAATGTGACAAATGAAGATTATAGTGCCGATTTGTATCATCCATTCAAAACAAAAAAAATTGTGAGAACTCACGCTGGACGCGAGTTGACCAATGTGTGCGTAACGAAAACTCAAGAACTTTTGTTACAAAAAAATTGTATTAATAATAAATTAACAAAATTAGAGTTTCCTCTGTACATAAGGGATAGTAATTTTTCTAGTGTAAATAATATATGATAAAAATATATCCGAGAGGTGTAAATGACATACTTTGCTATAAATAGTATCAAGACATCGTGTAAATAATTGATACACAGTAAATCCAAAAGATATTTTTTATCATAAAGTTTAAATTGATTTTTGTATAAAAATTATCTTTGGAGTTGAGAGTGTATAAACCCGAAGACTGACCGGTGCTGATGCCAACCGACCAAAGAATCCGCGTTTGTGGAAAAAATTCTGTTATATTGTAATCCACTTTTATTTAAAAAATGCGCTCTGTATATTGTATAGGAGAAACCAATCACGTAATTCAAGTATTCAGCACAAATAATAGTCGAAAGAGTTTGATGTCATGTCTAAATAAATATGTTTTGTTGCATTGCTACCCTCCCTTAGGTTTTATCAATTTACCGTAAATAAAATCTGAGACAGAAAAGAAACACTTATACATACGTACCTAGAATTCCATATACATAATATACATACTCAATTATCTATTTATATTAATGTACAACGCAAGTGTGACGTTCATAGTATAAAGTTCGAATATTATTGTACGAAATCGCAATAAGTTGTAAGTGATATGTAAATATTGTAAACAAAACTGAGCAGTACGGTGCCTATAAGCCGAAAATATATCATATTTTCCTCTGAAACTTGTGCTTCATTTTTTACAATCCTTAGTTAGCATTAGTTATAATTTATAATAACAATTTCGTAAAAAAAATGTTTAGCGTTGTTGTCCTCAGGGCAAATGAATTTAAAAAAAAATTAAATTGCTTCAAACACAATGGTGGTCCTTATCAATGGTGGTCACACAGACCGTTGCATATACGTATATCGAATTAAATAAATGAATTTTTTATTATATCTTGTCAATTTTATCAGCTTCTATTATTAATAATCTTTTTACCAGTATGGTGAGGGACCCACGTATAAAAAGTATGGTGTGGTCTGAGAGACCGCACGTCCACTCTGGGTTACTCGCATCAAACTCAAGTTTGTTTTGTGTGTGAAATATTGCGTTTTAAATTCCTTAAAACAAACTGAAATAGAAATATAAAATTGTGAAGTTACCGTGGACGTGCGGTCTGTGAGACCGCACGTAACTTCTTGTAGTTACGCAATTTTACAATTAAAAGTATTCTATTTCCATTTTTTTATTATCTCTCTTCTATTCTATTCTTATTTTATATTCTATTTTAGCCATTGTTTCAAAATTTTAGTGAAACTTCTTTACTGATTTCTAATAAAATAAGAAATTTGAAAATTTGAGTATACTGTCAAATACAGCGCGAAAAAATGCAGTATTTTTTACGACTTTGACATCCTCTGAACATTTTAAAAATTATTTGGAAATCTTATGTTACGTTAAGCTAAGGTGTTAATGTTACAAAGTTTAACAAAAAATTGGTCAAAGAAAGGACTATTTATCATTTTTTTATTTTTTTTTTTTTATTTTGTTTCCTTCATAAAAAAAAAAACGAAATTTTAACTGAAACGATGAATATTTACGCAAAAAAGATAAATTTTCAGTAAAATTTTCAACGAAAAATAGAATATTTACAGTCAGAAAAATTAATTTTCAACTAAAAGAAAAACACGAATATTAAAAAAAAAAAATCAACCAAAAATAGAACAGGTATATTTTCAGTATAAAAAAAAAAATGAGTTTGAACCAAACAAAATAAATTTTCAATGAAAAAGTTAAATTTTTATCCCAGAAGATTAAATTTCTATCAAAAAAATCAATTTTCCACAAAAAATAGAATAGTTAAATTTTCAGTTAAAGAAATGAATTTTTAACTAAAATGATGGCCCTTCAACCAAATAAATGGATTTTTAATCAAATAGTTAAATTTTCAAACCAAAAGATGAATTTTCGACCAAGAAAAAAAATAATTTCAACCAAATAGTTTAATTTTCAACCAAAGAAGTGAATTTTTAACCAAAAAGGTGATATTTTAACTAATGAGATTACTTTTCTACTAAAAAGAGGAATTGCAATAAAATAGTTTCATTTTCACTTAAAGCAGATAAGTTTTTAACTCGAAATTAAATAGATAAATTTTCATTGAAAAAATCAAATTTAATCGATTAAAATCAATTTTCAATGAAATAGTTAAATTTTGAAACAGATGTATTTTCAAGGGAACATGGAATGAAAAAGTCCAATTTTCAGTTAAAAAATTATTTTTCGACAAAAAACGAATAATTTTCAACAAAATTGTTGAATTTTGAAGAAAAAAACATACATTTTCAAACAAAATCGGAGTACTAACACTTTTTTTTCAAACATCAATTTTCATCAAAAAGAACAAAGTTTTAACACGCATTAGTCAAATTTTTTATTAAAAATATTAATTTTAAAGTAAAATGATAAATTTTGATCTAAGAAGTGATTTTTTAACAAAGAAGTTTAATTTTCTACCAAATAAGACGAATTTTGAACAAAAGACAAGAATTTTTATCTAAAAAAGATGAATTTTCAACCAAAAATGGAATAGTTATATTTTCAGTTAAATCAATTCAGCGAAAGCAACGAATATTATGCATAAAATTTGAATTTTTAATCCAAAAATATAAATTTTCTTGCAACATTATTCAATTTTCAACCCAAAAAAGCCGAATTTTCCACAAAATAAGCGATTATTTAACCTAGAAAGCTAAATTTTGAACCCAAAATGAAATAGTTACATTTTCAGTTGATAAATTAATTTTTATCAACAAAAAAATGCATGTTTACCAAAATATGGTAATTTTCAACTAAAAAAGATCACATTTTAACTTAAAATACAATAGTTAATTTTCAGTCAAAAAAATTAATTTTTTACCAAAAGAGACTAATTTTTCACAAAATACATGAATTTTCAATTAAGAAAGATAAATTTTCAACCAAAAATGGAATAGTTATATTTTTTTGTTAGAAAAATTTCGTTTTTTACCAAAACAAAAACAATTTTCAACAAAATAGTTAAATTTTCAACGAAGACAAATTTGTCAATCAGTAAAGAAAAAAAATGTCATCCATAATGTTGAATTTTCAAGCCAAAAAAAAAACGAATTTTCTACAAACCAGTTGAGTTTTCATATTAAAAACGTGATTTTTCAACCAAACGTTAGTTCGCAACAAAATTGTTGAATTTTAAATCTAAAAAGGCGAATTTTGTACATAAAAGTTGAATTTTCAACACAAAGATATACATTTTCTGCCAACATAATTGAACTTCTATTAAAAAATCGAATTTTCCAGAAAATAAATGATTTTTTTAAACTAAAAAAGCTAAATTTCCAACCAGAAGTGAAAAAGTTAAATTTTCAGCCAAAAAATTTAATTTTTTACCAAAAGAGACGAGTTTTCCACAAAATACAAGCATTTTTATCTAAAAAATGGAATAGTTATTTCTTGTTTCAAAGTTAGTTTTTTACCAAAACAAAACTAATTTTTAACAAAATAGTTCAGTTTTCAACCAAAGAGATGAAATATTAAATAAAATAGTTCAAGTCACATCCAAAACAGATTAATTTTCAACCAAACAGTTGTTATTTTCAATAAAAAAAAAGATGCAATTTCTAACAAAGATGAATTTTTAATCAAAAAAGACGAGTTTTCCACCAAAAAGAATACCTTCAAAAAAGTTGTTGAATTTTCAACAAAATAATCAAATTAACTTCAACTTCCGTTTGTCGAAAATTCCCTGACTCTACCACGTTTTCCCTGACTTTCCCTGAATTTCTGGAATTCCCTGACCTTTGGCCACCCCAAATAAAGTAAAAATAATTGAAACATAGGAAAGTATTGGGGAAAACGAGATAAGAAAATGATTCCACATCTAAACACAATGGTATAATGTTCCAGGGTCATCATATTCTCACCTTTTTGTATTTCACCTACAAATGGATGAAAGTTCTCATCATTAATGATGCAGCCTCAATTTTGTGGTAAATCAGGCCTGAGAATAAAAAAGCTGAAGCTTGTTTTTTGGGGTAGCTGATGCTGGGTATACCTATTTAATTGAGACTGCTCGGAACAATAAATGAATTGTAGGATTGGAAATGTGACTGCGATTCCGGCCGGTACAAACCTCAGGGCGTGTGTTTCTCGACATGGGGTTGTTTCGCGAAAGGGCACGTGACCTATTGTAATAATCGCGTGTTCTAGAAAGAGCGGTGGTTAAAAGACAGATTTCACTGGAGCTGGACGAGTCGATTATTATATAGTAGAATAGCTAGTAGACGATCATGGAGCAAGGAAGACATGTATGACATGTATGTGCTAAAGGCTCAATTACTGTACGTAAGACCCGCTGATCGCCCGGGGTAGCTAGACGCGTGTCCCTCGTTAAATTCTTCGCTCAATGCATGATTCCGTGAAATTGTGCGATCACTCGTTAGAGAACGGGCGGATGTTTGAAATTTAAGAACAAAGCGTTTCACGTTGGACCACCTGATGAGTGACATAACTATTCTCACTTAATTCGAGCTTTAGCTTTTATATTTATACGTAATAAGCGCACTTTCTAGAGCCGCCTACGAAGTCATCCAGAGTATCCCATGAGGTCTTCCAGAGCCTCTGACAAGGTCCTTCAGAGTGCCCCACGATGGCCTCCAGAGACTCCTACGAGGTTCTTCAGAGTATCCTACCAGGTCGTCCAGAGTATCCCATGAGGTCTTTCGAAGCCTCCGACAAGGTCCTCCAGAGTGCCCCACGATGGCCTCCAGAGACTCCTACGAGGTTCTCCACAGTATCCCACGAGGTCTTCCACAGTGTTCCACGATGGCTTCCAGAGCCTTCTACGAGTTCCTCTGAAGTATCCCACGAGGTGTTCCAGAACCTTCTACAAGGTATTCCAGAGTCTCCTACGAGGTTCTTCAGAGTATCTCATGAGGTCTTCCAGAGTCTCTGACAAGGTCCTCCAGAGTGCCCCACGATGGCCTCCAGAGACTCCTACGAGGTTCTTCAGAATCTCCCAACAGGTCCTCTAGTTTAGAGTATTTCATGAGGTCTTTCAGAGCTTCCGACAAGGTTCTCTAGAGTCTCCTACGAGGTTCTTCAGAGTATCCCACGAGGTATTTCAGAACCTCCTACAAGATCATCTAGAATGTTCCACGATAGCCTGCAGAGCCTTCTACGAGGTTTTTTAGAGTATCCCACGAGCTCTTCCAGAACCTTCTACGAAGTCTTCGAGAGTCTCCTACGAGGTTCTTCAGAGTATCCCACCAGGTCCTCAAGAGTATCCCATGAGGTCTTTCAGAGCCTCTGACAAGGTCCTCCAGAGTGTCCCACGATGACCTCCAGAGTCTCCTACGAGGTTCTTCAGAGTATCCCACGAGCTCTTCCAGAATGTCCCACGATGTCCACCAGAACCTCCTACGAGTTCCTCTAATCTAAAGTATCCCACGAGGTCTTCCAGAGCCTTCTGCTAGGTATTCCAGAGTATCCTACAAGGTTCTTCAGAGTATCCCACCAGATCCTCTAGTCTAGAGCTAGAGTATCCCATGAGGTCTTCTAGAGCCTCCTCTCTAAATCCAAATTTGTAGAAATTTTACTAATGGAATTAGTAGCATTGTGCCAGACTGTTAAATTAGTAATTTTATCACTTTATACTACATGAAATGGTAAGATTTGTGTTACTAAATGAATTAGTCAGGGTGTTCTACTTATCTGCTTAGTAGTACTAACTTACTAATTCAGTGAGTAGCAATGAATTGTTATGGAAAATTAATTTTTTAATACATTCCGATGGTTTTTGAGTTTGTTTTCTCAGTTTATATTCTTAGATTATATTGATATAATAATAATAATTGTGTATTAACAATATAATATTCAAAATCCAAACATTACAGACATTTTCTATTTTCAAAACTTTTAAAAACAATATGTTAATCTTTTTTCAAACTTTTTAAAACAATACTTCAATCTATTTTGTGCAATAAAAGAATTATTTAATGCTTTTAACCGTTTTTGTATTATACCCTTCTTTTAGGATAATAAATAGGAAACAGTAAGCTTATTTTACTTTTGAAAATGTTATGACATTCAAATTTCGCGGTTATGTGGGACTTTAGTTTGTCTCGGAGACAAGAGATGGCGCTGAAAATTGTGTACGCAAAAATACATTGGAATCTTATGGCAGCTTCTACCAGTATCATGACGAGTGGATTCTGACTTCAATTTATTGTATTTTAGTCACTGATATTATTCTTGTCGTCTGTTTAGTTTCTTTAAAAATGGATAAATTTTGGTTTAATAATGTAGTATAAGTGAATAGTCTAAAGAGAACTGGGAAAGTTTCCTTGAAAAAAGTTAGGTTAAAATGTATTTTCAGAAAAATTATACATCTTCGAGGCTTATAATGTGCGAAAATTGGCAAACGTACTGCATAATCACCAGACTCGACTTAATTCTAAGGAATATTTATGTGCCTTTTCTTGTCCACAAATTTTAAAATAATATAACAATTTTCAGAACCTAAACATTCGTAATAGCATTACCAATTCCTACAGTAGGTACATTCTTTTAGTCGGTAATTCTTACCCATTGAATTAGTAGATTTTTACTAATTAGCAGTAAATGAATCCGCGCTATTTGAATTAGTAGAAAACTACTACCAATTAGTAGCTTTCTGTTAATTCAGATTTAGAGAGTCCGACAAGGTCCTCCAGAGTGTCCCGGGATGGCCTCGAGAGTCTCCTAGGAGGTTCTTTAGAGTATCCAACCAGGTCCTCCAGAGTATCTCATGAGGTCTTTCAGAGCCTCCGACAAAGTCCACCAGAGTGTCCCACGGTGGCCTCCAGAGTCTCCTACGTGGTTCTTTAGAGTATACCACCAAGTCCTTTAGACTCTGGAGTATCCCATGAGATCTTTCAGAGCCTCCGACAAGGACCTGCAGAGTCTCCCACGAGGTTCTTGAGAGTATCCAACCAGGTCATCCAGAGTATCCCATGAGGTCTTTCAGAGCCTCCGACAAAGTCCTCCAGAGTGTACCACGATGGCCTCCAGAGTTTCCTACGAGGTTCTTCAGAGAATCTCACCAGGTCCTCTAGAGTCTAGACTCTGGAGTATCCCATGAGATCTTTCAGAGCCTCCGACAAGGTCCTCCATAATCTCCTACGAGGTTCTTCAGAGTATCCAACCAGGTCCTCCAGAGTATCCCATGAGGTCTTTCAGATCCTCCGACAAGGTCCTCCAGAGTGCCTCACGATGGCCTCCAGAGTCTCCTACGAGGTTCTTCAGAGTATTTCATTAGGTCCTCTATCTCTCTAAATCCGAATTAGTAGAAATTTTACTAACGCAATTAGTAGCATTATGTCTGTCTGCTAAATTAGTAATTTTGATCACTTTCTACCGTATGAAATGGTAAAATTTATGTTACTAAATGAATTAGTAAGTATATTCTACTAATCTGCTTAGTAGTGCCGACTTACTAATTCAATGAGTAGCAATGAATTGCTGGGAAATATAGTTTAACAATGTTTCTGAAGCTTTCTGTTGGTTTTTGAGTTTTAATTAAGAAAGTTTAATTTTTTCTCCATTTACATTCTGATTTTATAATATTATATTAATAATAATTGTATAAGAAAAATACAATATTCAAAATTCAGACAGTACAGACATTTTCTTTTTTCAAAACAAAACAAAAAATTTTCAAACACATGCATTTTTAACCAGGAAGATTAAGCTTGTATCGAAAAAAAAAAAACAATTTTTCAAACCAAATGGTTGCATTTTTAATTAAAAAAGATCAATTTTCAATCAAAAATAGAATAGTAAATTTTTCAGTCAAAAATATTAATATTCAACAAAAAAAAACGAATTAGCGGAAAAATATTTAAATTTTCAACCAAAGAAACGAACTTTCAACTAAAATGATGCATTTTCGAGCAAGAAATCAATGTTTAACATTAATTTTAACCAGAATAAAAGCAAAATTTTCAAGAAAACAGTTAACTTTTCAACCAAAAAAGATACTTCCTAAAAATTTAATGTTCAACAAAGTACATTCATTCTTCACTAAATAAAGAAAATTTACACCAAATAGATGAATTTTAAACCAAGAAGATTAATTTTTTACCAAAAAAGACAAATTTTCAACCAAATACATAAAGTTTCAAATTTTTAAATTAATTTTTTACCAAAAACAAAAAACAAATTTGCAAAAAAGATATTTTAATTTTCAGCCAAAATAGGAATGTCTAATAATGTAGATCAACATTCAAACAAGTATAGTTAAATTAGTAGTTAAAGACAAATTTTTAACAAAATAAATACTTTTTCGACAAAATAGTTGAATTATCAACTAAAAAAAAATGTTTAATAAAAAAATGAATATTTAAATTTTCAGTTGAAAAAATTAATGTTCATTTGAAAAAATTAATTTTCTGCAAAAAAAAAAGAATTTTAAGCAAAAAATATTCATTTTCAACTGAAAAGGATAAATTAAAATGAAACAGTTAAATTTTCATATAAAAAAATTAATTTTTAACAAAAAAAAAAAAAAAAAAACGGCGAATTTTCAACATAGCAGTTGGCATTTTAACTAGAAAGGATACTTTTTAATCGAATTGTTCAATTTTTAATAAAGTGCATTAATTTGTAATCAAATAGTGGAAATTTCATCAGGAAGTTTAATTTTTTACCAAAAAATATGAATTTTCAATAAAATGCATGAATTTTAGTAAAATCATGTGAGTAATACGAAAAAAAAAACATTTCAGGAGAGCAAAATAGGGTTTTTAAAAATTGAAACAATGAAATCATGTAACTTTGATAAAATCATCAATATCAAATTAAATTGGACAGTGAGGGTACGTGGGTTAGCATTCGCACATGAAAAGGTTGTTATGACAGAGTCAATCGAAGACTTGCAAATAATAATAATAATAATAATAATATTGAGCAAACTGAGTACAAGCATGAAGAACATGGACAATTAAAAGTTATGATTTAGAATTGAAAACTTGACTTTGGATCATCAAAATTTGAGAATTTTCATTTTTAAATCGTTAAAATTGAACAATTTTCAATTGTAACTCTTCAAAATTGTAGAACTTTGAATTGTAAATCGTTAAAATTAAAGTGCTTTTAATTATAAATCTTCCAAAAAATTCAGTTAACCGCATTGGTAATCCGACATAATCCGAGTCATCCAGTGTAACAAGAGTAATCCAAGTAATTAATTTGTAATCCAGAGTAATCCAGCTCATTCGGAGTAATTTACATAGGTGATGCAAATAGCTTTCAACTATATTTAAAAAAATTTGTTGTTTTTTTTTTGTTGAAAATTAATTTTTTTAACATTGGATTGAACTATATTCCATTTTTAGTCGAAAATGTATCTTTTTCAGTTTAATGTTCATGTATTTTGTTGAAAATTCGTCTTTTTGGGTCGAAAATTAAACTTCTTTGTTGAAAATTCATGATTCTGGTAAAAAAAGTAACTATTTGGTGAAAAATTAATCTACTTTGGCGGAAATTCCAAAATTTATATTAAAAGTAATTTTGTTGTTGTTGAAAATGCGTTTTTTTAGGTTAAAAATTAAATTTTTAACTGAAAATCTCACTATTCCTTTTTTGTTGAAAATGTATCTTTTTTAATTGAAAATTCAATTACTCGGTTGAAAGTTGAACTAATTTGTTATAAATTCGTTTTTTTTTTTTTTTTTTTTAGAAACTTAATCTTCTTGGTTGAAAATTAAACTGATTGGTTTATAGTTTTTTTTGTTCAATTAATTTTTTTACTTTTATACTAATTTTTTACTCTAATATTCCATTTTTGGTTAAAAATGTACACTTTTTAGTTTAAAATTCAACTATTTGTTTAAAAATTCGTATTTTACGGTAGAAAATTACTCTTTTTGGTTTAAAGTTAATGTTTTTGGTTGAAAATTCTACTATTTGTTCGAAATTACATATATTTTGTTAAAAATTGTTAATTTTTTGTAGAAAGTTGTAGAAGTTTGGTTAAAAGTTAAACTACTTTGTTAAACATTTATTTTTTGGCTGGAAATACATAAATTTTTGTGAAATTCATTTCTTTGTTTGAAATTGTAATTATTTTGTTAAAAATTAGTCTTTTTCGTTTAATTAATTTTTTTAATTGAAAGGTAACCATTCCATTTTTGGTTCAGAATTTATATTTATTAGTTGACAATTCAAATTTTTGGTTAAAAATTCGTATTTTTCGGTAGAACATTAATTTTCTTTGTTGAAAATTCAACTAATTGGTTGAAAATTCACTAATTGGTTGAAAAAGTTAAACCACTTCGTTAAAAATTTATTTTTTTGCTAAAAATGCAGAATTTTAGATAAAAATTAATTTATTTGCTTGAAAATTGAACTATTTTGTTATAAATTAATTTTTTGTTGTTTAAATAATTTTTAATTGAAAGGTAACTATTCTTTGTTTGAGAATTTATATTTTTCAGTTGAGAATTCAACTTATTGCTAGAAAATTTGAATTTTTCGGTAGAAAATTAATCTTCTGGGTTGAAAATTCATGTTTTTGATTAAAAATTCAACTATTCGGTTAAAAATTAATATACTTTGTTAAAAATTGAACACTTTTGTTAAAAAGTATCCCTTTTGGTAGAAAAGTCAACTGTTTTGTTGAAAATTCGTCTTTTTGGTTGAGGATTAAACTATTTTGTTGAAAATTCGCCTTTTTGTTTATTTATTTTTTTTTTTACTAAAAATTTAACTATTTCAGTTGAACATTAATTATTCTATAGTTGAAAATACATCTCTTTGGTTAAAATCGAGCCATTTTGTGGAAGATTCGTTTTTTGTTTGTTTAACCAAAAAACAAACAAAAATTCAAACTAAGAAGATTACTTTTCTACTTTTTTACAAAAAAGACAAATTTTCAACTAAAAAATATCATCTTTGAACCAGAAATGAAAAATCTACATTTTCATTTGAAAAAAATTAATTTCAAACAAAACAAAAAATGAATTTTTAACAAAATAATTAAATTGTCAACCAACGAGATGAACCTTCCACCAAAAAAATAAATTTTCAAGAAAGTAGTAACTTTTAACCAAGAAGTTAGATTTTTAAATAAAAAAGAAAATCAATTTTCAACGAATACTGTAATAGTACATATTGCAACAAAAAAGATTTTAATTTTAAACCAGAAACAGTTTAATTCAACCAAAAAAGACGAATTAAAAAATAAAGTTGAATCCTCAACCA
Source organism: Andricus grossulariae (assembly GCA_011634705.1). NCBI lineage: Eukaryota > Metazoa > Arthropoda > Insecta > Hymenoptera > Cynipidae > Andricus > Andricus grossulariae. The sequence goes on along the minus strand of JAABKJ010000635.1, from coordinate 4,200 downwards.
GAAAAGATTAATAATTGTTATTATAATTAATTTAGAAATTTGAAATTATAATTAATTCATAATTAATTTTTAACCAAAAAGACAAATTTAAAAAAATACAAAAATAATTGAATTTTCAATAGAGCAATTGAATTTTCAGTGAAAAAGGATAAAATAAAATAATTTTTTGTAGAAAATTAATCTTCTTGGTTTGAAGTTAAACTGCTTCGTTCGAAATTTATTTTTTGGCTGGAAATTCATAATTTTTGGTAAAATTGAACTATTTTGTTGAAAATTAGTCTTTTCTTGTTTAATAAATTTTTGTAATTGAATGGTAACCATTCCATTTTTGGTTATAAATTCGCATTTTTCGGTCAAACATTAATTTTCTTGGTTAATGATTCAACTAATTGGTTAACTACTTTGTTACAAATTTATTTTTTGGATGAAAATTCATAAATTTTTCATGACATTCATTTCTATGTTTGAAAATCTAACTATTTTGTTGAATATTATTTTTTTTGTTAAATTAATTTTTTTAATTGAAAGGTAACTATTCTATTTTTGGTTAAAAATTATAAACTTTTTAGTTGAAAATTCAGCTGTTTGCTTGAAAATTTGTATTTTTCGGTAGAAAATGAATCATTTTGGTTAAAAATTCATGTTTTTAGTTGAAAATTCAACTATTTAGTTAAAAATTAATTTAGTTGGTTGAAAATTGAACAATTTAGGTAAAATTATCCTATTCGGTAGAAAAGTCAACTGTTTTGTTGAAAATTCGTCTTTTTTGTAGACTGAAAATTTAACTATTCCATTTTGTCAGAATAGTGCAAATTTTTCTTTTTCTTTAGTTTAAATAAAATCTGATATAATAAACATTTTGCAATGTTCTTAGGATCATTTTAAAGGTCAATTTCCATAGAATAGCAGCAACGTGTCACAATGATTGCGAGAAGTTTTGTGTGCATTGTTCAACATGTTTATGGTTGAAAGAAAAATTTTGGAAAAGTTTAAATATTCTTTCAACAGGAAGAAATTTTATTGATAAAATATATCGAATCACGAGGTTTCTATCAAATTTATTTCTCGATTTAGGTGCGAATTCATTGGTATCATATATATTTTTCATTGTTTCTTTAGACCTTTTTAATTTACCTTTTAAATAAAAATAATGAAACCAGTGAATATTATATTGTAAGCACGAAATCAATGATGATATTTTGAGGGATTTTTTTTCCAAGAAGGAACAAGAATTTTCAGATGTACCTTGTATATTTCAAGTGTTTCGATTTCTGGACCATACTAATTTAATAGAAGCAAAAATTCCCGATCCTGAATAAAATTCCCGGGGTTTCCCTGGACAAATAAAATTCCCGGGTTTTCCCCGGGTTCTCGTTAGACATTTAGACACCCAAATTTTTGGTATTTCGTCTTAACTTTAGATTTGAGCATAATTGAATGAAAATGTTGATATTATGATATTTACAGCTCAGATGTAGGTCCTTTGTTTGCAGTAATCACCTCTTGAAATATAGCTGATCCAAAATCGGGTTCCTGAAGGAAAAGGGTTTTGAAGTAAAGGAGCGATTAGGTGAAATTTGGGGGAAAACCAATCCGCTTTCTGTTATTCTGTATGCAGAGATATACTACTGTCCCCTCGGAACGATGGGAATTCCCCATAAGAAAGGAGCAAATCCTCCGCCCCCTAATATTAGGCAAGGCGGCAATAATTTCCTTGCAGGTAGTAGATATTTCAAGTGTAAACACCATCGAATTATACCTGCTGTACTTGCCATAAATAAATCTTATCCTGATGAGTCATCCCATAAATGGTAAGCTCTGTCCCATAGCACTTTGTACTATATATAACTATATAAGTATTAAGTATGCAAATGGCAATCCATTTTAAAATTTCCCCCTCTTTGCCAAAGTAATCTTCAAATAAGATTTATTACTATCGTATTAAAAATTATTATCGCAAACACGAAGTAGGATAGCCCAAAATTGTTATAGGTTCCCAAAAAATGTGAATATGTGGTTTTTTAGGTGCAGTCCTGCTCCCTCCTCCTCCACCTCCTCCTCCTCCTCGTTCTCCTCCTCATCCTCCTCCTCATCCTCATCCTCCTTGTCCTCCTTGTCCTCCTCCTCCTCCTCATCCTCCTCCTCCTCATCCTGCGCAATAAGTTTCTTATTATTAGTCAAATTCTCAAATACAAATATTTCAGAAGTGGCCTCTAAAAACAAAATAAAGTGTCATTTAGTTAAAAATGCTATTATTTTGTTAAAAATTCAACAAAATAAAAACTTAATATAATAATCATTGGACAAAATTAGAACATACCTGTCAGAAAACTTGAAAGACATTTCAGCTGTAAGAAAATAATAAGAATCAAATGAATATATATTTTTGATAAATCGAGAAATAAATTGGATAAAAACATCATAATTTATTTGATATATCTTATAAACAAAATTTCTTTCAGCTGAAAAAATATTTAAACTTTTCCATAATTTTTGTTTCAACTTTAACCATGTTGCACCGTGCTAACAATATTTCTCGCAATAATTGTGATACGTTGCGGCGATTCTATAAAAATTTACCTTTAAAATGATCCTAAGATAATTGAAAAATGTTAATTATATAAGATTTTATTTAAATTAAAAAAAAATTTGCACTATTCTGACAATATTTTCTTAAACTATTGACAAACTGACTTCATACTGTTTAGTACAGCTATACAGTTTAATTTTCATATAAATCAGATAGATTTTCTACCGAAAATGGAATAGTTAAATTTTCAGTCAAAAAATTTAATTAAAAAAAAAAAACTAATTTTCAACAAAATAGTTAGATTTTAACCAAAGAGGTAAATTTGCAACTAAAATGATCAATCTTCAACTGGAATAGTTAAATTTTCAGTTCAAAAATATGTCTACAAAAAAGACGAATTTTCAACAAAACAGTTTAATCCTCAACCAAAAAGACGACTTTTCAACAAAACAGTTGAATTTTCTACCGAATAGGATAATTTTTAACTAAAATTTTTCAATTCTCAACCAAGTAAATTAATTTGTAACCAAATAGTTAAATTTTCAATCAAAAACATGAATTTTTAACCAATAAGATTAATTTTTTACCGAAAAATACAAATTTTCAAGTAAACAGTTGAATTTTCAACTAAAAAATGTAAATTCTCAACCAAAAATAGAATAGTTACCTTTCAATTAAAAAAATTAATTAAACAAAAAAAAAGTATAATATTCAACAAAATAGTTAAATTTTCAAACAAAGAAAGGAATGTCATCAAGAAGTATGCATTTTCAGCCAAAACATACAATTTTTAACGAAGTAGTTTAATTTTCAACCAAGATGATAAATTTTCTATGAACAATTATTTTATTTAATCCTTTTTGACTGGAAATTCAGTTGCTTAAATAAAACTTCAATTATTTTTGTATTTTTTCATATTTGTCTTTTTGGTTAAAAAATAATTATAAATTAATTATTATAACATTTATTAATCTTTTTTGATTGAGGATTCAACTTTTTCTTTCATTTCATCTTTTTTGGGTGAATTCAACTATTTTTGATTTAAAATGAAATCTTTTTTGGTTGAAATATCTACTATTACATTATTTGTTGAAAATTAATTTTTTTTTAATTTAAAAATTTAACTTCTTGGTTAAAAGTTACTACTTTCTCAAAAATTTATTTTTTTGGTGGAAGGTTCATCTCGTTGGCTTTATTAATTTAATTTAATTATTTGATTAAAAGTTTTTTTTTTTGTTGAAATTAATTTTTTCAAATTTAAATGTAGATTGTTTATTTTTGGTTAAAAGATGATCTTTTTTAGTTGAAAATTTGTATTTTTTGTAGAAAAGTAGAAAAGTAATCTTCTTACTTAATTTTTTGGTGAAAGGTTCATCTCATTGGTTAAAAATTTAATTATCTTGTTAAAAGTTCGTTTTTTTGTGTGTGTTTAAAATTAATTTTTTCAACTGAAAATGTAGATTTTTCATTTCTGGTTGAAAATTGATCTTTTTTGTTGAAAGTTTGTCTTTTTTGGTAGAAAACTATCTTATCAATTTGAAATTTCCTCTTCTTTGGTTAAAAATAAAATATTTTTGTCAAAAATGAACTTTTTTTTGTTGAAAACTCATATTTTCGGTTTGAAAATTCAACTGCTTAGGTAAAAGTCACTAATGTTTTGAAAGTTAATT
>JAABKJ010000634.1:0-46970 GCA_011634705.1 Andricus grossulariae | reverse complement strand
GCATTCGGTTCGAAATATTTTTTAACATCATTCATTTTGAAAATCTTTTGAAATTTTTTAAAAATGAAAAATTATTTAAAATTTTCCTAGAAATCCTAAGAACATTTTTAATTATCATGAAACCTTTTAAAATGCCTCAAGCATCTTTTAAAATTTTTGTTTTCAAGTTTCGAAAATATGCATTTTGTCAAATATTGCTAAATATTTCAGAAAAAAAAACATTGTTTGTAATACACAAAATTTCAAATTTATTAGGTTAAAAATTTATTATTTTAGACTGAAACATTACTATTTTGATAGAATTTGAAATTGAATAAAAATGATTATTTATAAATCTATTAATTTGAATTTATTTTAAATTTGAAAATATTTTATGAAGTTTCAATCGAATGTTCATATTTGTTTCGAAGGCTTTCGAATTGAAAAGTTCTAAATTTTAACATCAAAATTGAAAAATTCCAATTTTTAAATTCAAAATTATTATAAGTTAATGTTAGCATTCGGTTCGAAATATTTTTTAACATCATTCATTTTGAAAATCTTTTGAAATTTTTTAAAAATGAAAAATTATTTTAAATTTTCCTAGAAATCCTAAGAATATTTTTAATTTTCTTGAAACATTTAAAAATACGTCAAGCATATTTTAACATTTTTGTTCGAAAGCTTCGAAAATATGCATTTTATTTTAAATTTGTTGAAATCTTTTCAATTTTGAAATTATTTTCTAATATTTTTAAGACCTCTAAATATCTGTTGAACATTTCCTCGATTTTTTTTCTGAATTAATCATTCTTTGATTTTTATTTATAAATTAAAATTCAATACTTTCAGTCTGAAATTCGAAAGATTCAAGGCGTTTTATTTCAAGCAATTCAAATTTAAATTTTGCAGGTTTAAATATTCACTTATAACTTCTTATTTTGACAAAGCTGGAGAATATTGCTGACTATTTAAAAAAAATTGTATGTGATAAAAAAAATTCAAATATAATAGGTTAAACATTTATTGTTTCAGATTAAAACAATATTATTTTCATAGAATTTGAAATTGAATAAAAGTGTTTCATTATAAATCTATTAATTTGAATTTATTTTGAATTTGAAAATATTTTATGAAGTTTCAATCGAACGTTCATATTTGTTTCTAAGGCTTTCGAATTGAAAAGTTTTAAATTTTAACGTCAAAATTGAAAAATGTCTATTTTTAACTTCAAAATTATTATAAGTCAATTTTCGCATTCGGTTCCAAATATTTTTCTACAATCATTCATATTTTTCGACTGCAATTCATCAGCTTCTTCGATAGGTAATTTAATCCGACTTTGAAAAGCCAAGGGGTCTCCATGCATTGATAACGTCGCGATATTGTTAAAAGATAAAAAATATCGATTTTGCAAGAAGCAAAAGCTGTCGAAAACCCTGTTAAATTAATACAGATTTTCTAACTCAAAGATAAAAAATTTAAACGAAATATTTAAATTTTCAACCAAAAAGATGGATCTTTGACTGATAAAATGAATTTTTAACACGTTGGTTCAACTCTAAACCAAGTAAATAATTTGATCCTAATTGTTTTCTGTTTGCCGATCTAAAATCAATAAGATTTTTCAGTCTGAAGAAAAAAAAATGTTATCAAATTGTTGAATTTTTAAACAAATAGTTAAATTTTTTACCAAACTGTTACATTTTCTAAAAAATTGTTAAATTTTGTACAAAAATAATACATTTTTTACGAAATTGTTCAATTTTCAAGTCGGAAGGACGAACTTCCTGCAAAATAGTTAAACATTTAACACGAAAATATGAATTTTCAACAAATTAGGACTCTTGCTTGAAAATTCATATTTTTTAGTTAAAAATTCAACGAACTGAATAAAAATTTATGTATTTGTTAAAAATTCATTTTTTTTGTAGAAAATTAATCTTCTTGTTTGAAGATTAACCTTTATCTGTTGAAAAATTGTGTTTTTTTGTTGAAAAATAATTTTTTTACTTTAAAATTTAAATATTTCATTTTCGATTGTATATTCATCTTTTGTAGTTGAAAATTCAGCTATTGGGTTAAATATTCACATATTTCTTTGAAAATTTTTCTTTTTTGGTAGAAAATTTAGTTTAACTGAAAATTTAACTATTTCAGCTGAAGATTCATCATTTTGCTTGGAAATTCATTATTATTTTTGTTGGAAATGTAACTATTTTTAATGAAAATTAATCTACATTGTTCAAAATTGAACAAATTTGTTTAAAAAGTATCCTTTTTTGGTTGACAAAGCTAAAGTTTTGTTGAAATTTTTTTTTTTCGGTTGAGTTTTCAACTATTTTGTTGAAAATTTTTGTTTGAATAAAAATGCAACTACTTGGTTAAAGATTTAACTATTTTGTTGAATATTTCTTTTGGTAGAAAATTGATCTTTTTTAGAGGAAAATTTATGATTTTGGTTCAAAATTCAATTACTTGGTTAAAAATTCCACAATATTATGAAAAAGTCATTTTTGTCTGTATTTGTTGAAAATTAACTTCTGTTGTTGCAAATTCATGTATTTGGTTAAAAATTAATCTTTTTAGTGGAAAATGAATCTTCTTGGTGTAAAATGTTTTTTTTTTTTTTTTTAAATTCAAGAACTTGGTTGAAAGTTAAACTGCTTTGTTAAAAATGTACTTTTTGATTCAAAATACACCATTTTCGTGGAAAATTCTCCCCTTTTCAAAAATTAACCTACTTTTTTAAAAATTAATTTTTTTAATTGAAAATTTTAATTTTTTACTGAAAAAACGAGATTAAGAAAAAAGATACATTTTCAGGCAAGAGGATAAATTTTGATCTAAAATTATAACTCTTTTACTGAAATAGTTAAATTATAAGTTAAAAAGTAATTATTTTTAATTATATTATTATTAAAATTAAAGATATGAATTATTTTTTAATTATAAGTAATTACTCAGTTTTTTGTTAGTTCTTCGGTAAAAAATTAATCATTTTGGTTAAAAATACATATTTTTGGTTCAAAATTATTTTAAATTGTTAAAAATTAAAAAATGTTGTTAAAAAGCACATTTTTTGGTTGAAAAGTCAACTTTTTTGTTGAAAATTCGTCTTTTTGTTTGAGGATTCAAGTATTTTATTAAAAATTTGTCTTTTTTGGTTGAATTCAAATGTTTTTAAATAGAAATTAATTTTTTTCTGGATTAAAACATTAACTATTATATTTTTCATTGAGAATGCATCTCCCTTGGTTGAAAATTAGTTTCCTTGTAAAAAATTGAATAATTTGGTAAAACAAGTCGTTTTTTAGTTCAATATTCATCATTTCAGTTGAAATTCATGTTATTGACTGAAAATTGAACTATTTGGTTCAAAAATCGTTGTTTTTTGGATGAAAATTTATTTTCTAACAGGAAATGTACCTATTCCAGTTTTATTTTACCAATTTTTGACCAAATATTTAAATTTTGTACGAAATTGTTTACTTGTCGGGTCGAAAATATGATTTTTTTATAAAAAAGTCAAATTTTCAACTAAAAAATGTGACTTTTTAACAAAAAAGGTAAATTTCAACAGAAACAGATCAATTTTTGACCAGAAAGTTGGAATTTTTAACCGAAGAAGAATGAAATTTTTACAGAAAGAGATACATCATCAAAATAAAAAGATAATTATACAACAAAATAGTTGAATTTTCAATTTAAAAAATTTTTGTGAAGAGAAAAAAAAGTTTTAATCAAAAACTGTTGAATTATGAAGGAGAATATGAATTTTCATTGGAAAAAAAAATATTTTAGAACCAAGGAGTTAACTTTTCAATCCAAAAAGATGAATTTCCAACGAGAAATGTAATATTTGATATTGCAACAAATAATATTTCAATTTAAAATAAAAAATAGTTGGCTTTAACCGAAAAAGACCAATTTTCAACAAAATACTTGAATCCTTATCTAAACCAGAATAATTTTCAACTAAACAATACATTTTTAACCAAAAAACTAATTTTCTTCCAAAAAAGACGAATTCCAACCAAACACACCAATTTTTGACAAAATAATTAAATTTTGTACGAAATCTGTTATTTTTCGGGTCGAAAATACGAATTTTTTTTAGAAAACATTTAAATTTTTAACTAAAAATGTGATTTTCCACCGAAAATTTAAATTTCAACCGAAACAGATCAATTTTTAACCAGACAGTTGCATTTTTGACCAAAAAAGATTAAATTTCTACAGAAAGAGATACATTGACAAACTAAAAAGATAAATATACAACAAAATAGTTGAAGTTTCAATTTAACAAATTTATTTAAAAAAACGAAATTTCAATTCAACGGTTGAATTATCATGACAACAAGACGACTTTCCAAAAAAACGGTTAAATTTTCAACAACATAATTCAATTTTGAATTCAATAATAAAACTTTGAAAGAAAAAAGATGAATTCCACAGATCTGCAAAAAATGGATTGCGATTGTTGTTGGCCAACTAAGGGTCATTTCCGATGTAATTTTTTGCGTCGAATCCGAATCCAAGGTCAGAATTTTCCTAGCGCATCAGGTTTTTGAAATATCCTAACCTAAAAGTGCGAAAAATGCGGTTTTTCGGTATATTAGACCTTATGTTACACCGTGAAAAACTTTTATTTTACAAAATCGGGACATGCCATATAAAAGTACAACTCTCAAACTTTAAAAAGGTTTTTTCAAATTGAAGATATCATTTTTCTTCGCAGCGATATCCTTCAATGAAGTTTAGCCAATCAGGAGGCTTTCCCCTTCCATACGCAACACTTGCGCAGTTGAAAAAGTGTCGGTCCGGTAACGTTACTGGGTTACTGCACAAGCCTGCGTGACAGTGATGTTAACGGGCCAGGCTTTTTCAACTGCGCAAGCGTTCCGTATGGAAGGGGAAAGCCTCCTTATTGGCTAAACTTAATTGAAGGATATCTCTGCGAAGAAAAATGGTATTTTCAATTTTAAAAGAGCTTTTTGAAGCTTGATAGTTGTGCTTTTAGATGGCATGACTCAATTAAAAAAAAATTTGCGATGCAACATAAGCTCAAATATACCTAAAAATCGCATTTTTCGCACATTTAGGTTAGGATATCTCAAAGACCTGACGTGCTGGGAAAATTTTGACCCCGGATTCGAATTTTACGCAGAAAATGGCATAGGAAATGAACCTTAGTTGGCCAACAACAATCGCAATCCATTTTTTGCAGATCTGTGTTCTTAACGAAAAAGTTAATTGTAGACTTTTCAAGCGAGAAGAATGAGCTTTCAGCCAAAAATAGTTGAATTTTCTCGTTAGGATCTTTTACTCCAATTCGCATTAAAATGAACAAATGAAAAAAAAAGGGGAAACTGTGTAGCCTGCGATAAATAAATAGGATTTTCGATAATTTATAGGCTAAAAAAAAACAATTTAAATAAACATAGAAGTTCATTTTTAATACTTGGAAAATTTTGTCACACTATTTTTGTACTAGTTAAAAAAATTTTGACACTATTTACACTATTTTTTATCTCCGAAGTGAATCCGAGGCCTGTAATTACGATCACTAATAAAAGGAGGTCGTTAAAAATCATCCGGAGAAATTAGCCTGCTTCGTATCCGCATTAAAAAATTGTACAGGTTTCATGAGCATAAACCTGTTGTATTTATACAGCCGAGGCATAATTTTATAACGGACATGTGATCCCCAGGTGAGAGTTCATATGAGAAGCGAGAAACTTCGTTACAAGGTTTTTTTGATCCAAAAGATCAACATTATTTTTGGTATTCCATAAGTGCTTTTGATGGAGGCCCATGAGAAACACCTGCATATTTTTTACTCTCATCTGTCGTTATTATCTCTTCATTATATTATTATCAAGAAAAAAATGTGGGCATACATCGAAAAGAGCGTGAGAATTTTAAGAGAGGTGATTCACAAATTTGCAAAAGTTATTATCATAATTGTTTCAGATTTAAGTATATATTTATCTTAATTTTTTAAATTAAAAGAAAACCTTTTGAGTAGTAATAATTTAAAGATTATATTATTAACAAAATTGGTACATTTGTAACCAAAGCGAGAAATTTTTAACTAAAATGATGCTTCTCCAACAGGGTGATCTAAAAATGCATTTTCATTTTTTTTCTCGAATTTTTATGTTTATCGCCCGGGTTCGAATCCACACAAAAATAAATCCATTTTTTTTTTAATGATATTCACAGGTCACTTAGTATTAGTTGAATTGAGTTGAAACTCACCATTTCTGTAATTAGCTGCAGAATACAAATATAATAATACCTTGTGAATATCACCCTTATATGTCTATTTTATAGGGTGCCAAAAAACCCCATAAGTGAAAAAATGGGTTTTGCGAGTTTTTGGTACTAATTATGATTTTTTCGCGTTTTTTTCAATGCAAATTATTTCTAATACATAAAATACTACTTCATACTGCTAATTAGATATTCACATAAATTGTTTGAACAATTTATTATTGTTTTTAGCCATTCTTAATTAGATAGAGGTACTAGTTCATTAATGTTGACAACCATAATTGTTTAAACAATTTATTATGATGATTAATAATACTTTCTTGAAATTATGATAGAAATTGTGGTTTTTTCTCAAATTTTCAAGTTGTTGTCTACTCTTCATTTGTAGTAAGTTAATGTTTAATTCAAATTAGCAAAAATAATGGTTTAAATTCATTATTATTATTGTTTATAGCTATCTTTTTCTATGATAATACCAGATAATTACAGTTTTTTTCTTAAATTTCAAACTTTTTGCGATATTTCAATCAGACTAAGGTGATAATTATTTGATGTTGAAAAAGATAATTGTTTAAATAATTTATTATAATTGCTAATAATATTCCGTTTGTATAATGCAAGAGATTGCTGATTTTCTGCCATTTTTAACCATTTGTATATTTTTCACATGAAGTGACTTAATATTTAATTAAATATAACAAAAAATAATTGTTTAAACAAATTATTATTGTTTATAGGTATCTTCTTCTATAATAATACTAGATAATTACAGTTTTTTCTCAAATTTTGAACTTTTTTTTATATTTCAATTAGAGTGAGGTAATAGTTATTATTGATAACAAACATAATTGTTCAAACAAATTATTATTGTTTATAGGTGTCTTCTTTTATAATAATACGAAATAATTACAGTTTTTTTCTTAAATTATAAACTTTTGTCTATATTTCCATTAGAGTGAGGTAATAGTCATTATTGTTAACAAACATAATTGTTTAAACAATTTATTATTATTGCTGATAATATTCTGTTTGTATAATGCTAGAAATTGCTGTTTTTCTGAAATTTGTAACCATTTGTCTATTTTTCACTTGGACTGACCTAATAATTATTGAAATTTAACGAAAAATATTTGTTTAAACAAATTATTATTGTATATGACTATCTTCTCCTGTAGTGATGCTAGAAATTGCGTTCTTTTTTTAATTTTCGACTTCTTGTCTACTCTGCATTTGGAGTGAGTTATTATGTAATTTAAATTACCAAAAATAATTGTTTAAACAAATTAATATTGTTTATAGCTATCTTCTATAATAATAATAGATAATTACAGTTTTTTTCTTAAATTTCAAACTTTTTCCATCTATTTTTATTAGAGTGAGGTAATAGTTAATTAATGTTGACAAAAATAATTGTTTAAACAATTTATTATTATTTCTGATAATATTCTGTTTGTATAATGCTAGAAATTGCTGTTTTTCTGAAATTTGTAACCATTTTCCTATTTTTCACTTGGACTGACCTAATAATTATTGAAATTTAACGAAAAATAATTGTTTAAACAAATTATTATTGTTCCTGACTATCTTCTCCTATAATAATGCTAGAAATTTCGGTTTTTTCTTAAATTTACAACTTTTTCTCTACTTTGCATTTGTAGTGAGTTAATATTTAATTCAAATTATCAAAAATAATTGTTTAAATGAATGATTATTGTTTATAGCTATCTTTTTCCATATTTATACTAGAAAATTACAGTTTTTTACTTAAATTTCAAATACTTTTTCCATATTTCAATTAGAGTGATGTAATGGTTAATTAATATTAACAAAAAATTGTTTAAACAATTTATCATTATTGCTAATAATATTCCGTTTGTATAATGCTATAAATTGCTGTTTTTCTTAAATTTTTAACCATGTGTCTATTTTTCACTTGAAGTGACCTAATAATTATTGAAATTTACACAAAAAATTGTTTAAACAAATTATTAAGGTTTATGACTTTTCACTTAGTGAGGTAATAATCAATGCAAGTTAACAACAATAGTTGTTCAAACAATTTATTATTGGTCATAACTATTTTCTCTTAGATAATTGCTAAAAATTTGCCGTTTTTTTATTATTCAAACAACTATGTATTTAAACTAGTATTATTTATTACTTTATCCCCAACGAAATGATGAATTTTGAACAAAGTAGTTCAACTTTTAAGCAAGCAGTTAAATTTTCAACCAAAAAGATTAATTTTTTACCAAACAAAGATCAATTTGTTGAATTTTCAACTGAAAAAAATTAATAAGTTTTTAGCCAAAAATGGACTATTCAAACTTTCAATTTAAAAGATTAATTTTGTACAAAAAAAAAAAAAAAAAAAAAAAAAAAAAACGAGTTTCTGACAAAATAGATGAGATTTGAGGCAAGGAGATGAATTTTCAGCTAAAATTATGAATCTTTTATTGAAATAGTTAGATCTTGAGTTAAAAAATAAATTTTCAACCAATAGACAACGATTTTCGAACAGAATAATTAAATTTGCAGTCAAAAAGATGAATTTTCAACTCAAATGCTAAATATTAAACAAAAAAATTACTTTTCTACCGAATTGTTGAATTTTCTACAAAGAAACTAATTTTTACCTAAAAGAGATGAATTGTCAACGATAAAGGTAATAGTTAATATTTCAATGAAAAAAAAATCTAATTTTAATTCAAACACATTTGAATTAAGCTAAACAAAAATAATTTTTAACAAAATACTTAAATCCTCAAACAAAAAGACGAATTTTCGACAAAACCAAATTGTTGACTAAAAAAGGTCGGATTTGAACCAAAAATGAAAAAGTTAAATTTTCAGTTGAAAAATTATTTTAATACCAAAAATTTAATGTTTAAATGAGCAGTAAAATTTTCAAAGAAGGGTGAATTTTCAACAACGAAAAAATCATTTTTAACCAAGAAGATTAGTTTCCTACCAAAAAAGACAAATTTCCAACCAAATAAAGAAATTTTCAACAACCAAAGTTAATTGTCAACAATATACTTAAATTTTCTACCAAAGCAGTTGAATTTTTAACCATAAAAATGTCTTTTTAATAATATTATGGAATTTTTACCTGCATAATTGAATTTTTAACCAAAAAGATTAATTTTCAACCAAAAATATAGATTTTTAACCGAAAAGAATAATGTTTAACCTAGAAGATTGAATTTCTACCAAAAAATATAAATATTCTATATAATACATGAATTTTCAACCAAGTAGTGGAAATCTTAATTAAGAAACATACATTTTTAACTAAGTAGTTAAATTTTGAACTGAAAAAAATCAATTTTTCACCAAAAACTAATATTCAACAAAATAGGTAAATTTGCAACCAAGGAGATGAATTTTCAACTAAAATTATATATCTTCAACGAAGAAATAAATTTTTAACAAAGTAGTTCCGCTTTCAACCAAGTATTTGAATTTTCTACCAAAAAATTAATTATTTTTAACTACGAAGATCAATTTTTTACCAAAAAAGACAAATTTATTAGAAAATACATTATTTTTCAACAAATTGTTTACAACTCAACCGAAAAGACGAATTTTCAACAAAACTGTTGATTTTTTAACCAAAAAAAATCTTTTTAACAAAATTGTTTAATTTTTAACGATGTAGATTAATTTTAAACTAAATAGTCAAATTTTCAACCAAAAACATGAATTAATAACCCATAAGATTAATTTTTGACCGAAAAAGACGAATTTTTAACAAAACACATAAACTTTAAATGAAAGAAAAAATAAATTCCTAACCTGAAATGGAAAAGTTACGTTTACAATTAAGAAAATTATTTTTGTAGAAAAATAAAAAAAAAATTTTCTACAAAAATGTTACACTCGCAACCAAAGATAAGAATTTTCAACTAAAATGATGAATCTTCAAATGGAATAGTTGAATTTTCAGTTAGAAAGTAAATTTTTAAACAAATAGTTGAATTGTCAACTAAAAAATTAATAAATAATTTTTTAGTTAAAAATTAAATAGTTATACTTTCAATTTGAAAAAATAATTGATGAAAAAGAGTTTTCAACTAACTAGTTAAATTTTTAGAAAAGGAGATGAATTTTTAACTAAAATTATGAATCTTTAACTCGAATAGTTAAATTTTTAGTCAAAACGTAAATGTTCAACTACAAATCAACAATTTTTAAACGATTCTTAGGTAGATATTAATCTTAATTTCTGAAATCAAAAAAAAAAAAAAAAAGAAAACCTGTTGAGCAGTAATAATCTAAAGATTATTAGTAATTAACTTATCTGCAGAGGATTAATTAACCCGAACAGCATGTATGATTCTCTCAAATTGCAGAACTTATGAAAGTCTTAATCAGAAAATTTCTAAATTGAGTAGCTTTGAAAATTTAATCGAATTTTATGAAAACATTTTTTTGAATAAGGTTACTCAATATTATGTGCCAGGATTAAACGGTTTCCACGAAAAATTAATTTTTGAGATAAGTTACAAGCAAAATAGCCTGTAATAAAATGTTGGGCAAGAAAATATTTTGATTTCGAAATTCGTATATGAATAAATTCGAAAATGATTATTTTACTGCATTATATTAGGCTGATTTTTAAAAGTTACTTGAATTTATAGATTTAACGTTGAATCAATATTAAAAAAATGTTACTCGCAAACAAAAATATTTATGTTTTCAACCAAATAGTTGAATTGTCAACAAAAAGTTATTTTTCAACAACAAAGTCAATTTTCAACCAAATAGTTGAACGTTCCGACTACAAAAATACATTTTCAACTAAATGGTCGAATTTAAAAAAAAAAGTTAATTTTGAACGAAATAGCTGCATTTTCTGCCAAAATAGTTAAGTTTTTAAGCCAAAAAGACGAAATTTTTAGAAGAGAGTAAACATTTTTACTCAAAAAGTTTAATTTTTAACAAAGAAAATTCATTTTGAAACACAAAAGATTACTTTTCGACCAAGAAGATTAATTTTCGACCAGAATACTCATTTTAAACAAAATACATGAATTTTCAAACTATATGTTGAAATTTCAACTAAAAAGGATAAATTTTTAACAGAAAATATAATAGTTATATTATCAGTTTAAGAAATTGATTTTCAACCAAACAGTTGTATTTTTATCAAGAAAGATTAAATTGCTGTCAAAAGAGATGAATTTTAGACCCGAAAGACTAATTTACAAAAAGTATCACAATTTTCAACCAAGATAGATTCAGTGAAATTTTTAAAGCCAAACTATGAATTTTCAACAACAAAAATTGAATTTTCTACCATAATAGTTGAATTTTCAATACAAGAAGACAAATTATGAACAACATTGTTAAATTGGCAACCCAAAAAGGTGACTGTTCAATAACAATTTTGCATTTTCAACACAATAATTAAATTTGAATCTAAATTTTAACAAAAAAGATGACTCCTCTACGAGAAATGTAATAGTTGATATTTCCACTAAAAAAGATTCTTAATTTGAAATCAAGAACACTTGAATTTCACCAAACAATGCGAATTTTCAAAAAATGGAATGATTTTTAACCAAAGAGATGAATTTTAAATTTATATTATAAATCCTAAAAAATGAAGTTTTAACAAAGAAGTTCAATGTTAAAGGAATAGTGATAGTTGATATTTCAAACAAAAAATATTTAACTGAAAGTCACTTGAATTTTACCAATAAAGACAAATTTTCACAAAAAAAGTTAAATTCTGACCCAAACAAAATTAATTTTGAATCAAAGAGTTGCATTTTTATAAAAAAAATTTAAATTTTACAAAAAAAGATACATTTTGAAATACAAAATACTAATTTAAACAAAAAATAATTAACTTTTCAGCCAAGGAAGATTGGAGTTAAATTTTCAACAATGAAATATGAATTTTCAACGAAACAGTTAAATTTTCCACCAAAAAGTATGACTTTTTACCAAAATTGTTGAATTTTAAATAGAATAAATTTTCACCCAAATAATAAATTTTTAACCAAAAAATAAAATAGCAGGATTGTCAATAATGATGGAATAGTTCAATTTCCAGCGAAAAATTTCATTTTCAAGAAAAAATCAATAAAATGTTTAATAAAGTGATTTGACTGTTATAAAAAATATATATTCTGAATGAAAAACTGAATAGTTGAATTTTCAATAAAAACGAAGAATTTGCAACCCACACAAAATATTTAAATTGTATGTTAAAAAAATTAATTATAAACAAAAAAAAAACGAGTTTTCAACAAAATAGTTCAATCTTCAATCAAATTGTAGCTACCTTGTCACTTCCTCTAGTTACCGTCCAAAATTTTATCCCTATTTCCCCTACTTCAACGAAATTCCCTCCCTCTTTTCCCCTTACTTTCACTACTTACCCTACCATCATTTTCCCTCATCACCCCTACTCACCTTCCCCTCACTTCTACTACTTTCTCTTTACTTCCCCTACTCACATTCCCCTTACTCCTACTACTTTCTCTTCACTTCCCCTACTTCTCTTTACTTTAACTCACTTCTCGTACTTCCTATCTCCAATCTCCCCTACCTCCTCTCACCCCTCTCTAATCACCCCCACTTTCTCAGCCATTATTACTCCCCACTTCCCCTAGTTCCCTTTCCCATCTCTCATACTTCTAATCTTTATCCCTCCTACTTCCCCTTACCCCTCTCTAATCACCCCAACTTTCTCACCCCTCATTACTCTTCAATTCCCCTAGTTCCCTTTCCCAATTTTCTCCTTATTTCCTCAAATTCAACTACTTTCCCTCCCCTCAATTCCCCTTGCTTCCTCTAGCCCCCCCCCGAATTTCCCCTCACTTCCTCCACTTCCTCTACTATTATTTTCCCTCACTTCTGCTACTTTTTCTCACCATATTTCACCTAATCTCATTCCCCTCACTTCCTCTACTTTCCCTTCAATTCCTCTACTTTTTCTTGACTCCCCCTACTTCCCCTCACTTAGAATCACTTCTCATACATCTACTCTCTTATCTCCACCACTTCCTCACCCCTCTCTAATCTCTTATACTTCCTCACCCCTCTGTTATCTCCCTCACATCCTCACTCATCTCTTAACTCCCGTACTTCCTCTCACCCCTCTCTAATATCTCCCACTTTCTCACCCGTTATTACTCTTCACTTCCCCTAGTTCCCCTTCCCAACTTTCTCCTTATTTTCTCAAATTCAACTACCTCCCCTTCCCTCATTTCCCCTTTTCTCCTTTCCCCTCACTTTTCGTACTTCCCCTACCATCATTTTTGCTCACTTCTGCTACTTTCCCTCACCTCATTTCCTCTACTCTGATTCCCCTCACTTCCTCTGATTTTCCTCCACTTCCTCTACTTTTTCTTCACTTCCCCTACTTCACCTCACTTAAACTCAATTTTCATACATCTCTTCTCTAATCTCTACTACTACCTCACCCCTCTCTAATCTCTGATACCTCCTCACCTCTCTCTTATGTCCCTCACATCCTCACTCATCTCTCATCTCCCCGACTTCCTCTCACCCCTCTCTAATCTCCCCCACTTTCTCACCTCTCATTACTCTTCACTTTCCGTAGTTTCCGTTCCCAATTTTCTTATTATTTCTTCAAATTCAAATACCTCCTCTTCCCTAATTTCCCGTTACTTCGTCTATTTTCCCTCTTCTCATTTCTCCTCACTTCCCCTACTTCTCCTACCATCATTTTTCTTCACTTCTGCTACTTTCCCTCACCTCATTTCATCTACTCTCATTCCCCTGACTTCCTGTAATTTTCCTTTACTTCCTCTACTGTTTCTTCACTTTCCCTACTTCCCCTCACTTAAACTCACTTCTCATACATCTACTCTTTAATCTACACTACTTCCTCACCCCTCTCTAATCTCTGATACTTTATCACCTCTCTGTTATGTCCCTCACATCCTCACTCATCTCTAATCTCTCCTACTTCCTCTCACCACTCTCTTATCTCCCCCACTTTCTCATCCCTCATTACTCTTCACTTCCCCTAGTTCCCTTTCCCAATTTTCTTCTCATTTACCCAAATTCAACTACCTCACCTTCCCTCATTTCCCTTTACTTCCTCTATTTTCCCTCTTACCATTTCCCCTTAACTTCCTACTTTCTCTACCATCATTTTTCCTCACTTCTGCTACTTTTCCTCACCTCATTTCCTCTACTATCTCACCCCTCACCCCTCACCCCTCACTTCTTTCACTTTTTCCTAATTTCCTCTACTTTCTCTTCACTTCCCCTACTTCACCTAACTGAAACTCACTTTTCATTCATCTTCTCTCTAATCTCCACTATTTCCATACCCCTCTCTGATCTCCCATACTTCTTTACCCCTCTGTTATCTCCCTAACATCCTCACCCCTCTCTAATCTCCCTTACTTCCTCACTCCTCATTACTATTCACTTCCCCTAGTTACCCTCCCCAAGTTTCTCCTCATTTACCTTATTTCTACTACTTCCCCTCTCCTCATTTCCCTTTACTTCCACTATCTATACTTCCCTCATTTCCCCTCACTTCCCCTACTTTCTCAAGCACCATTTTCCCTCACTTCATCTACTTTTCCTAATCTCACATCCTCTACTTCCTCTACTTTCTCTCCCCACTCTTCCTACACCTTCCCTTCCCTTATTTTTCCTACATCTCCTCCTCTCGTTTTCTCTGCCTTCCCGTACTTTTCAATCACTTCTCCTACTTTCCCTCCTCTCATTTACGCTCATTTCCCATACTATCCATCCCATAATTTCAATTTCCAATATGGCGGACGTGTTTTCAAGAAAATTAATGAATTTTCATGAAACTTGGCATATGGGGGTTTTTTAGTTCTCTGATCACGAATCTAAAGTCAGATTTTGAAGATTTAAAATGGCGGATCCAATATGGCGGAAGAGTCAGAATGACATTAATGGGTCTTCATGAAACTTGGCATCTGGGGGTTTTTGGGGCCTTTGATAACGAATCTGAAGTCAGATTTTGAAAATTCAAAAAATCGGATTCAATATGGCAGACGGGTTTTCAAAAAATCAATGGATTTTCATGAAACTTGGCATCTGGGTGTTTTTGAGGTCTCCGATAACGAATCGGAAGTCATATTTGAAAAATTCAAAATGGCGGATCCAATATGGCGGACATGTTTTCAAAAAATTAATGGATTTTTATGAAACTTGGCATCTGGGTTTTTTTTTAGTTCTCTGATCACGAATCTGGAGTCTGATTTCAAAGAATCAGAACAGCGGATCCAATATGGCGAACAAGTATTCAAACAATTATTGGATCTTCATGAAACTTAGCATATCAGGGTTTTTGGGGTCTCTGATCACGAATCTAAAGTCAGATTTTGAAAATTCAAAATGGTGAATTTCACATGGTTGACAAATGTTGAAAAAATTGTTGGATTTTCATAAAACTTGTCACTCAGGGGTTTTTGGGGTAGCTGACTACGAATCCAGAGCCAAAATGCTTCAAATTCAAAATGGCGGATCCAATATGGTGGACGAGTTTTCAAAAAATTGTTGGATTTTCATCTTGGATCCTCCATTATAAATTTCTGAAAACCGACTGCAGATTTGTAATCAGCAACTCCAAAAACACCCGAGTAACAAATTTCATAGGAATTCAACAAATTTTTCAAAATAACACTGCCATATTAGATCCTCCATTTTGAATTTTTGAAATCTGACTTCAGATTTGTTATCAGAAACCCTGAAAACCCATAGATGTCATGTTTCATGAAAATTCATTAATTTTTTTAAAACTCTTCCACCATATTGAATCAGCCCTCTTGAATTTCATAAGTCTGATAGCACATTTGTAATCAGCAGCCCCAAAAAATGCTATGTACTAATTATATTACAATACTAAATATACAGTTACAATCAGAGTTAATTTCACAAATTTGATCCACCATATTGGATCCGCGATATTGAATTTTATAAATCTGATAACAGATTTGCAAACAGCGACCCTCAAATCCTAAATATACCACGTTTTATGTAAATACAACAAAATCTTTTGGAAATATTGAATTTTTCTTGCAAAAAGTGACTTTTTTGGTATTGGTTTAATAATATTAACAAATTCGCCAGAAATTTCAGACAACGGAGTGTAATTTTCAATTCTTTAACATGTTGTTATACTAAATTCACAAAAAATATCACCAAAATCGAGAAAAAAACAACTTTAAATATTATAAATATGATGATAACCTAGGTGGGATATTAAATATTCCACCATGCATGTAAGGGTTGAAAACGGGGATGAAAAGGGAATATAGGAAAGAGTATAAAGTCTGAAACATTCTATTTCCAAATATTTAAGGATATTCTTATTCGATTTTTTTTAATCGATTCTTTCTACTAAAACCTTACAATTTCATCTATATATACTAAAATGTACTTTCTATTTGCATTTGCAAAACCCACTCTGAATGTCACACTAAGACATTTCCACATAATCTACAAAATTACCCTATATATCAGTTGGGTCTACCTTTCCTTCCTCTTTTCTCATGACTGGATTATCACCCTGGAGGAAAAGTGAGTATGCTAGTATTGTACTCTATTGAAGGCGAAACCACTACAAGGTAATGCCAGTATGTAAATGTGTGTTTTCTGTCTGAGTATTGAGAACTGCATCCAAACCAATCTTCAAATTGCTGAATATAGATAGTGCCTTTTAACTGCTGATAAACACTGGGTATTGGTCTGCACAGCATTTAACCTCTTACAGCCAAACCAGTCATCTAGATAATGATCTACGATCTACGACCTAGATCGTTTATCGATCAAACGCAGTCACGCTTCAACGACTTTTGATAAGTTCATTCGTAACTTTCGATATGCTCACCTATTCTTATACACTGCCTACGTATATGTATAGGGGAGGCTGGTACACAGTGGATAACTGTACATACTGGATAATGTCAATTTTTTCATAGTCGGAATAAGATTAATAAACTAGAATAGTTTTTTACGAAATAAATTACATTTTCAACAAAAACGTTGAATTTTCAACCCAAACAGAACAATTTTCAAAAGTCCAATTTTCAATAAAAAAAAAGATTTTTTGTTCAAAAGACAGAATTTTTAACAAGAAAGTTCTTTCTAATCCAAGAAAAATGAATGTTCAACCGAAAAATATGACTGTCCTACCATAACAGATGAATTTTCAAACCAAAATTACGAATCTCTGATCCAAGTAGATTAATTAGCCAAATAGTTAAAGGTTCAATAAATTAATATAATTTTGAATGGACCAGTTAAATTTTTAACCAATAAAATAAATTTCCAGTCTACAAAGATACATTTTTAATCAAATAGTGAACTATAAGCCCACCTATTCTTATACACTGCCCTCGTATATGTATAGGGGAGCCTGGTACACAGTGGATAACTGTACATACTCGATAATGTGAATTTTTTCATAGTTGGAATGAGGCTAATGAACTCGAACCACTTTTGTACGATATTACAGACTTCACAGTCCAGAATTCTCTCAAAACAGGGGTAATAGGGTGATTTTTCAAGAAAATAGGAGAATATATTCTTTTAAATAAAATGTATGTATAGGTACAATATTGAATTCCATATGAAACGCTTCAGTTTTCAAGTCGAAATAACTTGAATTTTTAACAAAAATTTTTATATTTATTATCCAAGAAGAAATATTTTCAAAAGTCATATTTTCAATAGAAAAAGATTAAACTTTAACCAAAAATAGTAAAATCTTCAACCAAACATTTTCAGGCGAAAAAAAAGATTGTTTTCAGAAGACATTTGAATTTTCAACAAAAAAGTTCATTTTTATCCATTAAAAATGAATAATCCACAAAAAATATGATTTTTTCATCATAATAGACGAATTTTCAATATAAAATAACGAATTTCTGCCAAAGTAGATGACTTTAACAAAACAATTTAATTTTCAATAAAATAGTTAGATTTTTAACAAAACAATTACATTTTTAACAAAATAGCCTAATTATTAACCAAATAGACAACTATATACCCACCTATTCTTATATACTGCCCACGTATATGTATAAGGGGGAGTGGTACACAGTGGATAACTGTCCACAATACATTTAAAACAGGGGAAATAAGATAAATTTTCCAGAAAATGGAAAAATAATAGGGCAATAAAGTTCTTTCAGATGAAATTAATATAGATAACACATTAAGTCTAATAAATGAAGCGCTTAAGATTTGAAGTCGAAATATATTGCATTTTCAGCGAAATAGTTGAATTTTTAAACCAATAAGACGAATTTTCAACAAAAAAGTTTAGTTTTTGCATCTAAAAAGTGGAATATTTTAGAAAATAGTTCAACTTGTAACCAAATATGTAGTTAAATTTTCAACCTGCAAAGATAAGGCTTTTAAACAACTAGGTAAAGTGTTCAAAAAAAATTAAACTTTAGCCTAAAAGAGTTGAATATTCAACCAAATGATTAAATTTTCAAGTAAAAAAAAAAGGAATTTTTGAAAATGGGAATTGTCAACAAAAAAAATTAAGTTTTAACCAAGAAAAATTAATTTTCAACCAAAAAAGATAACTTTTCTACCAGAGTAGGTGCATCTTCAATCCAAAAGGGCAAATTTTCAACCCAAAAAGATAACTAACAAAATGGTTGAATTTTCAAAAAAATAATCAAATTTTCAACAAAATATTTAAACATTTTTAATAGTTTTAACCGAATAGTTGAATAGTATCCCCTACTCTTATTTACTGGAATAGTCTTTGCAGTTTATGATCCAGTGTGTACTAGTATCCCCTATTCTTATAAAAAGAAATCGATTTTTCGGTTATGAGATTCGATCATTAACATAAATTACGATGGATTTTTCAATACCGGGAAAGGGCATTTTTTCCGCATATCCCCAGCCAAAAAACAATGAATTTTTACAGAATTAGCTCAACTTTGAAAGAAATAGTTAAAGTTTTCAACTAAATAATCAAATTGTTCACTAAAAATAAAAAATTAGAATTGTAAACCAAAAAAACTGAACTTTTAACCGTAAATAGTTGGATTTCTCATTGCGTTTTATTAATTCAGCTTACATTTAGCGAAAAGAGGAAAAGTTTTCTAAAAACAGGGAAAAAAGAGGAATTCTTCATTAAGGGGGGTAAGAGAATAGTAAGGGAAAGAGTGCGAAGTCTGCAATTAGTAATTTGATTATACTTCTTGTAAACAAATATTTAAGAACATTAAAATCATCATAATAATGAGAAAAATCGCATTATCCAGTGTGTACTGGTACCCCCTACTCTTATTTACTGGAATAGCCTTTACAGCTTATGATCCAGTGTGTACTGGTATCCCCTATTCTTGCTTACTGGAATAGCCTTTTTAGCTTATGGTCCAGTATGTACTGGTATCCTCTATTCTTATTTACTAGAATAGTCTTTTCAGTTTATGATTCAGTGTGTACTGGTATCCTCTATTCTTGTTTACTGAAACAGCCTTTTTAGCTTATGGTCCAGTGTGTACTGGTATCCCCTATTCTTATTTACTTTTTTTTACCGTTGATAGTTTAATATCGAAGGAGGGAAGTTTTAACAATTATTTTTCTTCAATGATCCCTTCATCAGAGTGTATTCACATAATTCCAATGATGAAAAAATTCGCATGATCCAGTGTGTACTAGTAGCCCCTATTTTTATTTAGTGGAATTGTATTTTCTGTTGACGACATTCGATCTTTCACATAATTTACCAGCGATCATTTAATACTGAACTTATTATTGTGTTTTTTTAATTCAGTTCGCAATTAGGCGAAAAAAGGGGACGTTTTTTGACAAGAGGGGGAAAAGAAGAATTCCTCAGAAAAAGGGGAAAATAGGGGAATAGGGGAAAGAGTGCAAAGTCGACGAAAAGTAATTTGATTACACTTCTTGAAAACGAATATCAAAGTGCAATAATATCATTCTCATAATGAGAAAATTATCAGTGTGTAATAATAGGGTGGTCCAAATTTATTCCTGTAAGAATTCGACTTTTGAATTCTGTTGATACCCCCCCCCCCTTTTGTTTGTTTTATGGAAAAAGTAATTCCGTATTTTTTTTCAACGTTAACCCGTGGCCCCGGCCTTCCAAGACTAACATGGAGTTTTGAATCGAAAAAGCAAGATTTTCAAAATTGTGCCCGGAAAATGCCCCAAAGAATGCAAAATAGCACTTTTCTACCAAATTCATGCTAAAAGCGGTATTTTTTGACATTTATTCTACGTGAATTATTTTTAATCGATAGGCGACGAGTTTTGAGATATATTTTTAATCATTCTAATTGTTTAAACAATTCTTATTTGTTAAACAATTTTTTTTCAGTTGTAAATTGTGAAAAGTTATTATCTTTCGGGATGAATTATACAAAGTTGAAGAATTTCAAGGGAAGTAGTTCTCTTTTAACATATTTGGTAATTATTTAAACAATTTTCATTTGTTTAAACAAATTTTTCTAAAAAAAAATCGTAAAAAGTCATTACATTCTGTAAATAATTACATAATTGAAGAATGTTGAGAGCAATATATTTTTAAAGGATATTTGGTGATCATTTAAACAACTTTTATTTCGTTAAATAATTTTTTCCTCTGTAAAGCGATAAAAGTTATTATTTTCTGGAATTAATGACATAATTAACGGATGTTGAGAGTAATATTTTTTCTAAAGGATATTTAGCAATTTTTCAAACAATTTATATTTTTTAAACAATTTTTATTTGTTTAAACAATTTTCATTTGTTTAAACAATTTTCATTTATACTTATACGCCGTAAGCTTGTACGTTGATGCTTATCAGCCGATATTCATTTGAAAAATTATTTATTTCAACGTAAAAATAATAATTTCAAAAAATAATTTCAAAATATCTCGAGCAAAAAAATAATATTCTTAAAATTCGTTAATTGAGTCATTAATTGCTGAAAAGAATACATTTTCACGATTCACAATGAAAAAAATGTTCAAACAAATAGAAATTGTTTGAACAAATTAAAATTATTGGAAAATTGTTTAAATAATTACCAAACTTACTTCAAAAATATATTCCTTTCAATATTCTTTGATTGTGTCATTATTTACGAGAATCAATAAATTTTTGCGATTTTAGGGAGAAAAAATTGTTTGAACAAATAAAAATTGTTTGAATAATTACCAAATAAGTCAAACGAAAACTACTACTCTTGACAATTATCAACTTTGTACGATTTATTCCGAAAAATAATAACTTTTCACGATTTACAGGGGGGGGAGTTGATTTAAACAAATAATAATTGTTTAAAAAATATAAAATTATTTAAAATATACTTTAAAACTCGTCACTTATCGATTAAAAATAAAATTCATGTCGAGAGAATTTAAGCAAATACCGTCTTTAGCATGAATTTGATAGAAAACTGCTATTTTGCATTTTTTGGGGAATTTCCGGGCACAATTAAAGGGATTTGGGTGTATAAAAATTGAAAGCTATTGGTTGGATATTATTCCTCAAATACTTCTTAACAGGTGATAATACTTTAATTAGCAAAAAATTTATAACAAGTACTTCTTTTTTCCATTTTGTTGAAAATTGAGCTTTACCCATTTTAAACCCCATGTTAATTTCAAAAGACCGAGGGCATGGGTTACGTTGACAAAAAAGGAATTTATTTTTTAGGAAAACGAACAAAATAAAGGGGGGGGGGTTATCGCCAGAAATCGAAAGTCGAATTTTTGGATCACCCTAGTGCAATAATACCATTCGAATTGTGAGAAAATTTGCATGATTCAGTGTGTACTTGTATCCCCTATTATTATTGACTAAAATAGACTTTTCTGTTCATAAGATTTGATCGCTATCCTAATTTAAAATCAAGCTTTTAATACTCAACGAGGGCCGTTTTGAAAATCCTCTTTGTTCAATAATCCCTTCATCAGAGGGCATTAATATCATTCCAATGATGAGAAAATTGGCATGATCCAGTGTGTACAAGTACCCTCTATTATTATTAACAGAGACAGTTTTTTCTGTTTATGATCCAGTGTGTACTGGTATCCCCTATTCTTCTAAACTAGAATAATCTTTTCAGTTTATGATCCAGTGTGTACTGGTACCCCCTATTCTTATTTACTGGAATAGTGTTTCAGTTTATGATTCAGTGTGTACTGGTACCCCCTATTCTTATTTACTGGAATAGTGTCTCAGTTTATGATTCAGTGTGTACTGGTATTGCATATTCTTATAAACTGGAAAAGCTTTCCAGTTTATGATCCAGTGTGCGCTGTTATCCCCTATTCTGATCTACTGAAATATCCTTGTCAGTTTATGATTCAATGTGTACTGTTATCTCCTATTCTCATTTTCTGGAAAAGTGTTTCAGTTTACGATCCAGTGTGTACTGGTATCCCCTATTCTTATTGACTGGAATAGTGTTTCAGTTTATGATTCAGTGTGTACCGGTATCCCATACTCTTATAAACTGGAATAGGCTTTTCAGTTTATGATCCAGTGTGCGCTGTTATCCCCTATTCTGATCTACTGGAATAGCCATTTCAGTTTATGATTCAATGTGTACTGTTATCTCCTATTCTCATTTTCTGGAATAGTGTTTCAGTTTATGATCCAGTGTGTACTGGTATCCCCTATTCTTATTTACTGAAATAGTGTTTCAGTTTATGATTCACTGTGTACTGGTATCCTCGATTCTTATAAAGTGGAATAGCCTTTTCACTTTATGATCAAGTGTGTACTAGTACCCCTATTCTTATTTATTGGAATAGTGTTTCAGATTATGACTCACTGTGTACTGATATCCCCTATTCTGATAAAGTGGCATAGTCTTTTCCGTTTATGATCCAATGTGTACTGGTATTCCCTATTCCCATTTACTGGAATAGACTTTCCGGTTATGAGATTCGATCATTAACATAATTTACCAAAGATCGTTTAATACTGAACGAGGGCAGGTTTTTCCTTAACCTCCCACAAGAAACAAAGAATTTATAAAAAATAATTCCAACTTTCAGCCAAATAGTTTAAATTTTCAACCTAATAATAAAATTGTTAACTAAAAATATGATATCTTATTCTTGTGCTTTATTAATTCAGTTCGCATTCAACGGGGGTAGTTTTGAAAATCCTCTTTTTTCAATAATCTCTTCATCAGAGGGCATTAATATCATTCCAATTGTGAGAAAATTGGCATGATCCAGTGTGTACTAGTACTCCTTATTATTATTGGCGGGAACAGTTTTTTTTTGCTCATGATCCAGTGTGTACTTGTATCCCCTATTATTTTTCACTGGAATAGTGTTTTAGTTTATGATACACTGTGTACTGGTATCCCATATTCTTATAAAATGGAATAGCCTTTTCAGTTTATGATCCAGTGTGTAACGGTATCCCCTATTCTTACTAATTGGAATTGTGTTTCAGTTTATGATCCAGTGTGTACTGGTATCGCATATTCATATAAACTGGAAAAGCTTTCCAGTTTATGATCCAGTGTGCACTGTTATCCCCTATTCTGATCTACTGGAATAGCCATTTCAGTTTATGATTCAATGTGTACAGTTATCTCCTATTCTCATTTTCTGGAATAGTGTTTCAGTTTATGATTCAGTGTGTACTGGTATCCCATATTCTTATAAACTGGAATAGGCTTTTCAGTTTATGATCCAGTGTGTACTGGTATCCCCAATTCTTATTTACTGTAATATCCTTGCGAGTTTATGATTCAATGTGTAATGTTATCCCCTATTCTCATTTTTTGGAATAGCGTTTCAGTTTATGATCCAGTGTGTACTGGTATCCCATATCCTTATAAACTGGAAAAGCTTTTCAGTTTTTGATCCAGTGTGTGCTCGTATCTTCAATTCTTATCTACTGGAATAGCCTTTTCAGTGTATGATTCAATGTGTACTGTTATCTCCTATTCCCATTTTGTGGAATAGTGTTTCAGTTTATGATCCAGTGTGTACTGGTATCCCCTATTCTTATTTACTGGAATAGTGCTTCAGTTTATGATTCAGTGTGTACTGGTATCCCATATTCTTATAAACTGGAATAGGCTTTTTAGTTTATGATTCAATGTGTACTGTATCCCCTATTCTCATTTTTTGGAATAGTGTTTCAGTTTATGATTCAGTGTGTACTGGTATCCCCTATTCTTATTTGCGGGAATAGTGTTTTAGTCTACGATTCACTGTGTACTGGTATCCCCTATTCTTATAAACTGGAATAGCCTTTTCCTGTTCATGATCCAGTGTGTACTGGTATCCCCTATTATTATTGACGGAAATAGTTTTTTCTGTTCATGATCCAGTGTGTACTGGTACCCCTATTCTTAGTTGATGGAATAGTGTTTTAGTTTACGATTCACTGTGTACTGGTATCCCCTATTCTTATAAACTGGAATAGCCTTGTCCTGTTTATGATTCAGTTTGTACTGGTATCCCCTATTATTATTGACGGAAATAGTTTTTTCTGTTTATGATCCAGTGTGTACTGGTATCCCCTATTCTTATTTGCTGGAATAGTGTTTTAGTTTACGATTCACTGTGTACTGGTATCCCCTATTCTTAAAAACTGGATAAGCCTTTTCCTGTTCATGATTCAGTGTGTACTTGCATCCCCTATTATTATTGACGGAAACAGTTTTTTCTGTTTATGATCAAGTGTGTACTCATATCCCCTATTCTTATTTACTGGAATAGTGTTTCAGTTTATGATTCACTGTGTACTGATATCCCCTATTCTGATAAACTGGCATAGTCTTTTCTGTTTATAATCCAATGTGTACTGGTATTCCCTATTCTCATTTACTGGAATAGACTTTTCGGTTATGAGATTCGATCATTAACATAATTTACTAAGGATCGTTTAATACTGAACAAGGGCAGGTTTTTCCTTAACCTCCCACAAGAAACAAAGAATTTATAAAAAGTAATTCCAACTTTCAACCAAATAGTTCAAATTTTCAACCTAATAATCAAATTGTTAACTAAAAATATGATATCTTATTCCTGTGTTTTATTAATTCAGTTCGCATTCAACGGGGGTAGTTTTAAAAATCCTCTTTTTTCAATAATCCCTTCATCAGAGGGCATTAATATCATTCCCATTGTGAGAAAATTGGCATGATCCAGTGTGTACTAGTACCCCTTATTATTGTTGACGGAAACAGTTGTTTTTTTGCTTATGATCCAGTGTGTACTGGTATCCCCTATTCTTTTTTACTGGAATAGTGTTTCAGTTTATGATTCACTGTGTACTACTATCCCATATTCTTATAAACTGGAATAGCGTTTTCAGTTTATGATTCAGTGTTTACTGGTATCCCCTATTCTTATAAACTTGAAAACGAATATCAAAGTGCATTAATATCAATCTAATAATGAGAAAAATTGCATTATCCAGTGTGTACTGGTATCATCTATTCTTATTCACTGGAATAATCTTTTCTGTTTATGAGATTCGATCGTTATGATAATTTACCATCAATCTTTCAATACTCAACGAGGGCAATTTTGAAAATCCTCTTTTTTTAATAATCCCTTTATCAGAGAACACTAATATCATTCCAATGATGAGAAAATTGGCATGATCCAGTGTGTACTAGTACCCCCCATTATTATTGACTGGAACGATTTTTTCTGTTCATGAGATTTGCTCGTTATCTTCATTTACCATCGATCTTTCTATACTGAACGAGGGTAGTTTTCCCCTTCATCCCCCGTCCAGGCTCCCCAACATGTTACTCGAAAATTGAATTCGCGTTCGAGGGATATGCGAGAAACTGACATGGTTCAATTATAGAGAGTGCCTCTTTCTAAAAAAAGATGTCGAAAGTTTTAGAGAGTTTAAAACCCAGAACCTGTTGATAAATATCCCCTTTTATGAGCAAACGTTTAGGCTTGATTGTTTACTTTCTCTAAATAGCTCTTTACTTTCTGTAATTGATTTGGTCAATTTATCATCTCCCGCCCTTGAAAATGTATATGCTGAAGATTCAATCGCGTAGGCAACCCTCCTGCGACGCACATTCGCTCTGACATCTTTAATTAAAATTGATTACCCTATTATTTTATGGTAAATTGACAACTTTTAATAACAGATCAGCAAACTTCAAGGTGAGATGATCAATTTCATTTGCAACCCTTGTTACTATTTTTAATATATTGATTTTATTATTCTTAGGATTTGCAACAATTAAAATATTATTAAAATATTATATTGAAGTGCATTAATATCATTTCATCAATGAGAAAATTCACATGATCCAATGTGTACTGATATCCCCTACACTCAATTACTGGAATAGTTTTTTTCGGATTATAAGATTCGATTTTTAACATAATTTACAGTTTATAGTTCAATATCGAAGGCGGACAGTTTTCAAAATTATTTTTCTTGAATAATCCCTTCATCAGAGTATATTGATATAATTCCAATGACGAGAAAATTCGCATGATCCAGTGTGTACTGGTAGCCCCTATTCTTATTTAGTGATTGATTTTTTTATTTGCGTAATCAAAAATAAGTTAAGACGATTTATGGGGAGGGTGACAAAATCTTACTGTTTCTTGGAACTTAACAAAGTAGTTAAATTTTCAAGCAATTAGTTACATTTTTAACCAGAAAAGATGAATTTAGAAAAAAATGTAATGGTTCGTATTTGAGCCGAAAGAAGATTTTCAGTTTGAATAAAAAACAGTTCAAATGAACCCAAAAGCAAATTTTCGAGAAAAGTACAATTATCAACAAAAAAAAAAAGATTTGTTAGTCTATAAGGAAAACAATTTAATCAGATAGTTGATTCTTCGTCTAAAAAATATAAATTGTTTACTAGAAATGGAATAATCAAGCTTTCATTGCACAAATTAATTTTCTATTTTAAATACGAATTTTGTACAAAAAAGTTGATTTTTCTATCAAAAAGACGAATGCTCAGCAAACCATAAAAAAAAATGTAATCATAAATAGTTTAATTATTAAACTACAAAATATAAATTTATAAAAAAAAGAAATAATTAAAGTTTGATAAAAAAAAATTATTCATCACGTTTAAGAAACGAATTTTCTACCAAATTGTTGAATTTTCAAGTCAAAAAGACGAACTTTCTACAAAACAGAATTTTCCATCAAATACTTAAATTTTCAACCAAAGAGACGGATTTTCAACCAAGAAGATCAATTTTTAATTAAAAAATAAATATCTACAAAACACTTGATTTTTCTACCAAATATATGAATTTTCTACCAACTTTTTAAATTTTTAAGCTAAACAGACAAGCTTTCTACCTAATTTCTAGCTAATTTCTTACCAAAAATACGAATTTTCAACAAACTACATACATTTTTAACAAAATAGATTAATTTTTAAACAAAAAAATATAAGTTTGAAAAAATTAATTTTCCATTGCAACAAAACAGATGAATTTTAAACATGAAACTATGAATTTTCCATGAAAAAAGTTAATTTTCAATCGAACAGTTTAATCTTCAACGAAAAATATAATAGTTTATATTTAGACCAAAAAAAGATTTTCAACTTGAATAAAAAAAACAGTTGAATTGAGCCAAAAAGCGAATTTTCAACCAGACTTGAATTACTATCAAAGAAAGATTTTCTTCTGCAAAACAGTAGAATTTTAAAAGGCAAATTTTTAATAAGCTATCGAATTTTTTAAACAAATAGTTAAATTATTAAACTGTCAAATAGACATTACTAACCAAAAATGAAATAAATAAAGTTTCATTTAAAAACAGTAGAATTTTCAATTAAATACCTAAATTTTTAACCAATAAGTTGAATTTTCGACCAAAAAGATCAATTTTCTACCAAAAAACACGAATTTTCAACAAACTACATACACTTTTAACGAAATCGTTGAATCTTTCAACTACAAAATATAAATTTTTAACCAAATATGAAATTTCCAAAGTTTTATTAAAAACAGTTCATTTTCAATTTAAAAAAAAAATATACTTTTTACAAAAAAAATTTATTTTGTACCAAATAGTTAAATTTTTAAGACAAAAAGACGAAATTTCTACAAAACCGTAGAATTTTTAATTAAATACTTAACTTTTCAGACAAAAATATTAATTTTTTAACACAAAAGACGAATTTTCAACATACTACATAAATTTTTCAAGTTAATTTTCAATATATAAAAAAAAATAATTTTCTACGAGAAATTTATTTTTCTACAAAGAGAGAAATTTATTACATAATTGTTGAATTTTTAAGTCAAAAAGACAAGCTTTCTCCAAAATAAAATTTTGAATCAAATATTTCAATTTTCAACCAAAAAGATGAATTTTCAACCAAGAAGGTCAATTTTCTTTCAAAAAAGACAAATTCTCAGCATATTAAATACATTTTTAACCAAATCTAAAAAATGAATAATCAAAGTTTAATTTAAAAAAAGTTAATTTTAAATTTTGAAAAACAAAGAATTTCCTACAAAAAAAATTATTTTTCTACTAAATAGTTGATTTTTCTACCCAATTGTTGAATTTTAATGTTAAAAAGACGAGCTTCCTGCAAAACAGTAGAATTTTTATTCAAATACTTAAATTTTCAATCAAAAACTTGAATTTTCAACCAAGAAGATTAATTTTTTACCAAAAAAGACTAATTTTTAACAAACTACATAATTTTTTAACGAAATCGTTTGAATCTTCAAACTAAAAAATATACATTTTTATCAAAAAATTGAAGTTTCAAAGTTTTATTAAAAACAGTGAATTTTCAATTAAAAAAAAAAAAATTAACAAAAAGTTGATTTTGTACCAAATCGTTGACTTTTCTACTAAATTCTTGAATTTTTAAGACAAAATGACAAACTTTCTTCGAAACAGTAGAATTTTCAATTAAATACTTAAATTTTCCGCCAAAAGGATTAATTTTTTAACAAAAAGACGAATTTTCCACGAGCTACATGAATTATTTAAGAAATAGTTTAATCTTTAGACTATAAAATATAAATGTTCAATCGAAAATTAATTAATGAAAATTTTATTAAGAACAGTTAATTTTCAATATATACAAAAAAAAAAAAAAATTTACAAAAAATTGATTTTTCTACAAAATAGATTAATGTTTTACCTAATTGTTGAATTTTCATGTCAAAAACACAAGCTTTCTCGAAAATAGAATTTTCAATCAGATATTTAAATTTTCAGCAACAAGATGAATTTTCAACCAGGAAGGTTAATTTTCTACCAAAAAAGAGACGAATTCTCATGAAACTGAACAAATTTTTAACCAAATAGTTGAATCTTCAAACTAAAAAATATAAATTTTTATCCAAAAATTGAATAATCAAAGTTTTGATAAAAAAAGTTAATTTTCAATTGTAAAAGGAAAAAATTTTCAACAAAAAATTGATTTTTCTATTAAAAAGTTGAATTTTCTACTTAAGTATTGAATTTTCACGTCAAAAAGACGAGCTTTATGCAAAATAGAATTTTCAACCAGATACTTAAATTGTTAATCAAAAAGCTGAATTTTCAACAAAGAAGGTTAATTTTCTAACAAAAAATACGAATTCTCAGCAAACTAAATAAGTTTTTAACCATATAGTTGAATCTTCAAACTTAAAAATATAAATTTTTCTCCAAAAATTGAATAATCAAGGTTTTAATGAAAAAAGTTGTTTTTCAATTCTAAAAGCAAAGAATTTTCTACAAAAAAGTTGATTTTTCTACTAAAAAGTTGAATTTTCTACTTAATTATTGAATTTTCATGTCAAAAAGACTAGCTTTCCGCAAATCAGTAGAATTTTTAATCAAATAATCAACAGAGAAGATTAGTTTTTTACCAAAAAAGACAAAGTTCCAATAAACTATATAAATTTTTAACCAAAAATTGAATAATTCAAGTTGCTTAAAAAAAGTCATCAATTATAAAAAAAAAAGAATTTTCCACAAAACAGTTGATTTTTGTGCCAAATAGATGCATTTTCTACCAAATTATTAAATTTTCATGCCAAAGCGAAAACAAATTTTCAACCGAATATTCAAATATTTAAAGAGATAGTAGAATTTTTAACTAAAAGAGATGAATTCTGAACCAAAAATATAATAATAGTAAGCTTTTCAATTTAAAAAAATTTATCAACTTTCAAAGAAAAATAGTTGCATTTTCGTATTGTGTTCTATTAATTAAGTTCGCATTCAAGCGAAAAAAAGAGAAAATGGAAAAATTTCTTGACAACAGGAGAAAAAACAAGAATTCTAAGAAATGAGGGAAAAAGAGGGAAATAGGAGAAAGAGCGCTTTTTACGTAATTATGTGTTTAATTTTTATTTTTTCGAGAACTTCAAAAAATCCTTATTCACATTTATTAAAAAAATAAAAATTAAACAAATAATTACATAAAAACACTCTCTCCCCTATTCCCCTCTTTTCCTCTCTTTTCGATTAATTCCTCTTTTTTCTCCTGGTTTTAAGTAAGTTCTTTAAAGATTAAAATATTCTATTGAAAATTCGTTTTTGCTTTGGTTTGAGAATTCAACAATTTAAATTAAAAAACAATTTTAAAAATTAAAAGTTACAATTGAAAGGAGCCGGGGCCGGGGGGCGGCCCCTTGAAGTGTGACACAGTTTTCGAATGGCCCCTAAGTGCTACTTATATTTTCCAGATGTATTCTTTTCTTAATTCGAGTACTTCGTGCATTTGATAATAATAAGGTAAAATAACCACAAGCCGGAATGCAAAGCAAATAGCTGAAGCAGATCACGTAGACCAAAGAGCAAGTCAAAAAGTAAATGCAGGTGTTGAATATATTCTATGTGTGCATAGTATTTCAGGTCAATCGTTAATTTGTCTGGTTTGATAGAAATTTAATCTTCTTAGTTGGAAATTCATCTTGTTGGTTGAAAATTTAACTATTTCGTTGAAAATTTATTTTATTTGGTTGAAAATTAATTTTTTGACTGAAAATTTAACTATTCTATTTTTGATTAACAGTTCATTTTTGTTGTTGAAAATTTAATTCATTTGTTGAAAATTCGCTTTCTTTGTTGAACATTTATCTTTTTTAGTTAAAAATTCATCTAATTGTATTTTTGGTAGAAAATTCATCTTGTGGGTTGGAAATTCAACAATTTCGTTAAAACTCATTTTTTGGGTTAAAGATTCATAAATTTAGATGATAATTCATTTATTTTCTCGTAAGATTTAGTAAATTGTTGAAAATTCGCTTTTTTTTAAATTGATCTTTTTTAGTCAAAAATTCATCTAATTCATTGAAAAATTGTATTTGTTGGTACAAAATTCATCTTTCGTGTTGGAAATTCAACAATTTGTTAAAAAATATTTGTTTGGTTAAAGATTCATCAATATAGATAAAAATTCATTTATTTTCTCGAAAAATTAAGTATATTGTTAAAAATTCGCTTTCTTTGTTGAAAATTTATTTTTCGAAATGAAAATTGAACTATTCTATTCTTGGTTGAAAATTTATCTCTTTTAGATACAAATTCATACAATTTGTTGCAAAATTTTCTTTTTTGGTAGAAAGTTCATCTTTTGTGTTTAGAAATTCAATTACTTGGTTAAAAATAAATTTTTTTGGTAGAAGATTCATAAATTTAGTTAAAAATTCATTTATTTTCTTGAAAATATGAGTAATTTGTTAAAAATTCGCTTTTTTTTAAATTGATCTTTTTTAGTTAAAAATGCATCCAATTCATTGAAAAATTGTATTTTTTGGTAGGAAATTCATCTGTCGTGTTAGAAATTCAACAGTTTGTTAAAAAATAATTTGTATGATTGAAGATTTATCAATTTAGTTAAAAATTCATTTATTTTCCCGAAAAATTAAGTATATTCTTAAAAATTCGCTTTCTTTGTTGCAAATTTATTTTTCGAAATGAAAATTGAACTATTCTATTTTTGGTCGAAAATGTATATTTTTCAGTTAAAAATTCATATGATTTTTTGAAAATTTATATCTTTTTGGTAGAAAATTCAACAAAAGATTCATGAATTCAGTTAAAAATTCATTTCTTCTCTTGGAAATTTAACTAATTTGTTGTAAAGTTTTTTTTTTTTTTTAAATTCATCTATTTCGTTAAAAATCAATTTTTTTGGTAGAAGATTCATAGATTTAGTTAAAAATTCATTTATATTCTCGAAAATTTAACTAATTTATTGAAAAGTCATTGTTTTGTTGAAAATTACTTTTTTAGCTCGAAATTAACCTATTCTATTCTTAGTTGAAAATGTATTTTCTTCAGTTAAAAATTCATATATGTTGAAAATTTGTATTTTTTTGGTTGAAAATTCAATTTGGTTAAAAACAATTTTTCTTTTTACTTAAAGATGAATTATTTTAGTTAAAAAATCATTACTTTTGTTAAAAATGTGAATAATTGATTGAAAATTCTTCATTTTGATAGACAAT
Organism: Andricus grossulariae; assembly: GCA_011634705.1. NCBI lineage: Eukaryota > Metazoa > Arthropoda > Insecta > Hymenoptera > Cynipidae > Andricus > Andricus grossulariae. Next base: position 14,305 of record JAABKJ010000634.1, on the reverse strand, counting down.
TCATATTAATGGGTTAAAAATTCAACCTTTTGTTATAAATACATATTTTTGGGTTGAAAACTCAACTGTTTTCTTCGGAAATAACTATTTCACTTTTCGTTGAGAATTATATTTTTTACATCGAAGATTAATATTTTTAGATGAAAATGTAACTATTTTGTTTCAAATTCCTTTTTTTAATTATAAATTACATTTTTTTTAACTGCAAATTTAATTTCTCAATTTTTTTTCAAAATTTTTATTTTTTGTTAGAAATTCATGGCTTTGGTTTGAAAATTCAGCTCTTTTTGTAGAAAATAAAATTTTTTGTTTCCTAAATAATGCAAATTTCTGGTCAGAAAATTAATTTTTTCCGGTTGAGAAATAACTTTCCTGTTGAAAAATTTCCATTTCCGGGTTGAAAATTCGACTGTTCTGGAGAAGTTTCGTAATTTTTGCTGGAAAATACAACAACATGGTAGAAAATTTAACTAGTTTGTCAAAGATTTATAATTTTAGTTGAAAATTCGTTTCTTGAATCCGAAACTGAATTTTGTTTTATCAAAAATTGCATTTTTCTTTTGTTGCAAATTTATTTTTTTGACTGAAAATTTAATCATTCTACTTTTGGTTAAAAACTTATTTCTTTAGTTGAACTTTAAACTATTTTGTTGAAAATTTTGTTCTGGATTACAATTCTATTTTTTGAACTGAAAATTGAACTCTTGTCTTCTTGGTTGAAAATTGATCCTTTTTAGTTAAAAATTGATCTGATTTGTTGAAAATTTGTCTTTTTCGGTAGAGAGTTTATATTTTGTGTTTGAAAATTTAACTAATTTGTAGAAAATAAATTTTTTGGCAGAAGATTCATGAATTTAGATAAAAATTAATTTCTTTTCTTGAAAATTCAACTAATTGGTTGGAAAGTCGTTGTTTTTGTTGAAATTTTTATTTTTCTAACTAAAAATTGAACTACTCTATTTTTCGTTGCAAATTTATCTTTTTTAGTTAAAAATTCATATAATTAGTTGAAAATTGGTCTCTTTATGGTAGAAAATTCATCTTTTGGGTTGAAAATTTAATAATTTGGTTGATTTTTTTTTAAGGATTCATCATATTAGTTAAAAATACATTTCTTTAGTTAAAAATTTAAGAAATTTGTTGAAAATTTAACAAATTTGTTGAAAATTAATTTTTAGCGGGAAATTTTAACTTTTAAATATTTGCTTAAATATTTATCTTTTTTTTTCAAAAATTTATTCATTTAGGAAAACTCGTCTTTTTTTAATAAATCTTCATTAATTTTGGTAGAAAATTCATATTTTGGGTTTACAATTAAGCTTTTTTTAAAAATTCATATTTTTTGGTTGAACACTCAACTGTTTTGCAGGAAATTCATCTTTTTGACTTAAAAATTCAACATTATGGATACGATTCTTTTTCTTTATTGACTAAAAAGTTTGTTTTTTTTGTTGTTGCAAATTCAACTCTTTTGTTGAAAATTCCTGTTTCTGGTTTAAAAATTAGTCAGTTTTGTTTAAAGATTCAACTAATTTGTTGGAAATTCGTATTCTTTGGTCTAATTCAAATGCTTTTGATTGCAAAAAAGAAATCTTTTTTGGCGGAAATAACAACTATTTCACTTTTGGTGGAGAATTTTTTTACATCGAAGATTTATCTGTTCAGTTGAAAATTGAACTATTTTGTTGCAAATTCCTTTTCATAGTTGAAAATTAATTTTTTTTTACTGAAAATTTAATTTCTCTATTTCTTTTCAAAAGTTCTCTTTTTGTGTTAAAAACTTAACTACTCGATTGAAAATTCATATTTTGTATTATTTTATTGAAGATTCAAAAATTTGGTTGAAAAGTCATTCGTTTTGGTTGAAAATTCAACTGTTTTATTGAAAATTCATAATTTCAAATCAAAAATTCAACAATATGATTGCATTTTTTTTCATTCATAAATACAAAATTTTTCTTGGTTGAAAATTCAACTATTTTATTAGAAATTCGTGGCTTTGATTTAAAAATTCAGCTCCTTTTGTAGAAATTAAAAAATTTTGTTTTGCTAAAAAATGCAAATTTTTGGTAAAAAATTAATTTGTTTCTGTTGAGAATTAACTTTCTTGTTGACAAATTTTTATTTCCTTGTTGAAAATTCCACTGTTCTGCAGATAATTCGTTTTTGTGGCTGGAAAGTTCAACAATCTGATAGAAAATTACAATATTTTTTATGAAACATGCATGATTTCAGCGCTTTTTAACGCCTATGAAGCAGGGATGAAGCTCTACTTTTTACTCGCTAGGGAGTAAAAAGTACTTTTTTCTCCCTTGGGACTGAAAAGTGACGTCAGATATAAATAATGAAAATTATACATTCATGAGCTCGCATTTTACAATTATCAGTCCACTCAACGTAAAAACTGTGAGGAAATTTTGGTAGCAGATAATAGAATTTTGTGGTTATTTATGAAAAGTTACCATATATAACTGATTAAATTACCGTAAATTACCATAAATTACCGAAAATCTTCATAAACTTCTGGAAGTTTATGGAAATGTTTAAAAATGAATATTGTGTAATTTATGGTAAGTTGCCATATTTACCGGTAAAATTAACATAAATTACCGAAAATCGTCATAAATTTCCGGAAATTGATGGAAATTTTTATAAATGAATTTTGGGTAATTTATGGTATTTTGCCATATTTACTGGTAAAATTACCATAAATCAACGAAAATTATCATAAATTTTCGGAAATTATTGGAAATTTAAAAAATGAATATTGGGTAATTTATGGTAAGTTACTATATTTACCGGTGAAATTACCATAAATTATCGAAAATTGTCATAAATTTTCAGAAATTAATGGAAATTTCTCAAAATGAATTTTGGGTAATTTATGGTAAGTTATTATATTTACCGGAAAAATTACCATAAATGATCAGAATTTCCATAAATTTCCACAAATTTATAGACATTAATATTGAATCCGGCAATTTTTTTATTGAATTTTTCATAATTTGGAATAAGTCAACATAAATTTCATGCTTCTTTATTCAAAATCTTATATGAACTGAAATCCTGACTCAAATCCTGATTTGTTATAAAAAATATCGTATGCACCAAGAGGGAGAGGCACTTCTTCTCCCCCTAGATTCATAATATACTATTGTTAGAGATTTATAATTTTAGTTGAAAATTCGTTTCTTCGATCCAAAACTGAACTATTTTTTGGAAAATTCCATTTTTCTTTAGTTGAATATTAAAATTTTCAACCAAAAAATTAACTATTTTGTTGAAGATTTATCATTTTAGTTGAAAATTCGTTTCTTTGATCCAAAACTGAAATTTTATATAGAAAATTCCATTTTTCTTTGGTTGAAAATTAAATTTTTCAACTAAAAAATTAACTATTACATTTTTTATTAATAAATATAAATTTTCGTTAGTTGAAAATTCAACTATTTTGTTCAAAATTCATAGCTCTGGTTTGAAAATTCAGCTCTTTTTGTAGAAATTCAAATTTTTCGTTTGCCAAATAATGCAAATTTCTGGTAAAAAATTAATCTGTTTCGGTTGAGAATTAACTTTTTGTTGAAAAATTCTAATTTTTGTGTTGAAAATTCAACTGTTCTGCAGAGAACAATCTGGTAGAAAATTGAACCATTTAGTTAAAGATTCATAGGTTTATTTGAAAATTCGTTTCTTCGGTCCAAAAATGAACTATTTTGTTGAAAAATCCATTTTTGTTGTTGAAAATTAAATATTTTAACTACAAAATTAACTATTAAATTTTTGGTTGAAAAATTATATTGTGAAATGAAAATTGAATTATATGGTTAAAAATTCATTTATTTTGTTGAAAATTAGTCCTTTTTGGTATAAAGTTATTCCTGTTGGATAAAAATTCATATCTCTGGTAGTAATTATAACTGTTTTATTGAAAAAAAAATTTCGGTTGAAAATTAATTCCTAACTAAAAAATTAATTATTAAATTTTGCGTCGAAAAATTATTTTGTGAATTGAAAATTCAATTATATGGTTAAAATTCATTTATTATGTTAAAAATTAGTCTTTTTTGAAAATTCATATCCTAGGTCGTAATTATAACTGTTTTATTTGAAAAAAAATTTTTGTTGAAAATTAATTCCTTTAACTAAAAAATCAACGATTTTATTTATGGTAGACTAATTATCTTTCTTGATCATCTTTATTGATCATATTGTTCAAAAATCTATTTTGTTGAAAATTCATCCTTTTTTGGTGAAAAATTAATTTTTTTATTAAATATGCAACTCTTTGGTTTAAAATTCAACTGTTTTGTGCAAAATTAGTATTTACGTCTCAAAAATGTTACAGTTTGGTAGAAAATTTCAGTATTTACTGAAAAGTTAAACTACTTTCTTAAAAATTGAATCTTTTTTGTTTTAAATTTTGGTGGGAAATTAATCTTCTTGAAAAAAAATTCAAGTACGTGGCTGAATGTTATACTCCTTTGCTACGAATTAATTTTATTATTGAAAGCTCTATCTCTCTGGTTGAAAATTTAACTATTTGGTCGAAAATTCGTTTTTTTTTTGTTGAAAATTAATTTTTTAATTGAAAATACAACTTTTCAATTTTCGGTGGAAAATTCATTCTTTTAACTTTCAAATTTTTCTATTTAGTTACAAATTTATATTTTGTAGCTGAAAATTTAACTGCTTTGTTGAAAATTCACGCATTTTGTAAAAAAGTCGTATTTTAGGCTAAGTAATCCGCCATGAGTTGATGTAATTCATAGTAATCCTACGAAATCTGAGGATAATACTAATCATAATAAAATAATGAAAAAATAATAAAATAATAAACTTGATAATAACTAATTATATGACTTTAATGAAGAGAGTTTACAAAGTGTTGAAATTATTCGATTTGGAAAAGTGATTTGTAAACTAAAATAAACATTTTCAATTTACAGATAAATGTTAGTGGTAATATCCCCCATAAAATACGATTGGTTCGTCTGAAGTAAAAAGTGCGGAATAGTGATTCGTAAGAAAAAAATTCTGTTATCGTGCATCATAAAATTTTACTTTGTAACATGTTGCAGATTTTAGTATCAGATACAGCATCGATTTCAAGAGAAAATTTCTATTCTGCATTTACGGGCAATTCACGAGTCAATTAATTTTTGATGTTGTTACTTATTATTTTCTCTGCATAGACTCTGCAGGAAGAAGACTAATTATCACTCAACTTCAGATAGAAAGTACATGCGGATCATATTTCACATTTTATGAAAGTATGTGTTTAAATTATACTTTATTCCTACAAATACCGATGCAGAAATTACCTAGATACTTAATAAAAGATGCTTTTAATGCTTAATATAAATCTTGTTAATTTACCAAAATGTTTAAGTTTGATAAATACTTCCTATAAGATTGCAATCACTTTTCAAATATTTAAAAAAGTTAAAACTTTACTTTTAATTTCAAATTTCTTTTTGAATTTTACCATCAAACATTTTTTTAATTTACGGACGACTGAAAAAAAACACACAAAAAAGAAAACATTCCCGAAAAAAACTCGGAATAGAAAATTGCCGACAATTTGAAATTTCTGACAGTTTATAAAAATAGTGTCGAGATAGTGCCACACAATTTTTCAAGTATGAAAAATCAACTTGAATGTTTATTTAAAATGTGAAACTTTAGTCCATAAATCATTAAAATTCCTATTTATTTATCGCAGGCTTCCCAGTTTTTGCTCTTTTTCTAATTTTTTCACTTAAATTGTTATTAAATTATTGAAACCCTATGAGAAAATCCAATTATTTTGGTTCAAAATTCATTCTGTTCGGTTGAAGAGACTACTAATAGATTTTTGTTTAAAAAATCATCTTTTTTGGATAAAAATGTTATTGCATTAAAATTGAATTATTCGGTTGAAAATTGAACAATTTTGATAGAACTCATACTTCTTGGTTGAAAATTCAACAGTTTTATAGAAAATTTGTCGTGTTTGCGTGAAAATTCAACAATTTGATTGACATTTTTTTCTTTCTATAGATCAAAAGATGAATATTCGACGGAAAATGTAATAGTTGATATATGAAGACAAAAAATTGGAATTGAAAATAAGAAACTGTTAAATTTAACCAACAAAGATAAATTATCAACAAAATACTTGAGTTTAAATAAAAAAATTGATTTTCTACAAAAAAAAAGACAAAATACATCAATTTTCAACCAAATGGGTAAATTTTTTACCCAGTTGTTGAGTTTGTGAGGAATTTTCTACAAAATAGTTGAGTTTTCAACCCGCAAATGTGATATTTCAACAACAAAAAATTAATTTTAATTCAAAAGAGATTAATTTTCATCAAAAAGATAAATGTTCGACAAAATAGTTATATTGTGAAAAAAATATATTATTAACTTTAGTTGAAAATTCGTTTCTTTTGTATAAAAAGGTCATTGATGAAAATAAAAAATTTACCTTCTTGGTCGAAAATTCAAATATTTTATAGAAAAATCGTCGTTTTGGCTTAAAAATTCAACAATTTGATATAAAATTCAATTATTTGGTTCAAAATTAAACTGCTTTCTAGAAAATTAGTTTTTTATTTAAATTTAATTCTCCTCAATGAAAATTTAACTACTACTTTTTTTTGTTTGAAAATTGATATTTTTTATTTAAAAATTCAACTACTTAGTTTTAAAAAAATTTTAATGAAAAAAAAATATAAGCTAAAAAGTAATTAGATAAAATTTTGAGTAACATGAAATCCATTCATCAAAGTATTTAGTTGAAAATTTATGTGATTTGTTAAAAATCTGGCTTGAAGTTAGAAAATTAATTTTCTTGGTTGAAAATTCAACGATTTGGTAAAAAATTTATGTATTTGTTAGAAAATTCGTTTTCTTGAATGGAAAAAGAATTTTTCTGTTTGTTAAAAATGAACTATGTATTTTGTTGAAAATTCATCTCTTTTAGCTAAATTCAACTATTTTTTATTTTTCATTAAAACCTTTTTTATGTTTAAATATCAACTATTATACTTTTCGCTCAAAATTCATCTTTTGAGGCTTAAAATTGAACTCCTTGGCTGAAAGTTTTTTTATAAACTTTGTTTTTCTCCTCAATTAAAAAGTTATTTATTAAACTGAAAATGTAGCTATTTTGATGAAAAGTGAACTGATTCGTTGTCAAATAACTTTTTTGTTGAAAATACATACTCTCGGGTTAAAAATTCATCTGTTTTATAGAAAATTCGTCCTTTTGGCTTTAAAATTTAACAATTTTATATAAAATTCAACTATGGTAGAAAATTAAATTGTCTTGTAGAAATTTAACTTTTTTCATTGAAAATAAATTCAGCTTGATTAAATTTCGACTACTTTGATTTTGGTAAATTGATCTTTTTTAATTTAGCAATTCAACTATTAAGTTAAAAAAATTTAGGAACGAAAAAATATAAACTAAATATTAATCAAATAAAATTTGATCCAACATCACATCCATAGTTCAGAGTCTTTAGTTGACAATCTATGTAATTTGTTAAAAATTCGTCTTTCTTGCTAGTATATTAATCTTCTGTGTTGAAAATTTAACTATTTGGTTAAAAGTTTATGTATTTTGTTGAAAATTCATTTTTTGGTTGAAAATTGGTCTTTTTGATTTGAAAATAGTGTATTCAGTGCCATTTTTCAAGAAATAGTAGAAAAATAGTGTAATTCTTTAAAAAAAGTTGTAAAATGGTGTTAATGGCGAGGTGAGTCCGAGGCCTGATATTGCCGAATTTGAAAATTCCCGAAATAAAATTGCCGACAGAGGCAAATTACAGAATCTAAACAATTAAAAGATGGTTAAATAATAAAATAATAAATAAAATAACCTTCTTTTAATTGATCAACTTTTTTATTTCGATTAGTATTTTATTACTTATTTTCTAATTTTAACAATTTTATTTCAGGAATAATTTATTATCGAAAACGAGGGGGATACATCGCCTAAAAATTCTAAACAGCGGAGGTGGATTACCGAAGATGACAACTATATTACCCATAATTACAAGTGGATTACATAAGAGTAAACTCTATTTCAAGCGGATTATCTCAGATTACAAGCGAATTACCTAGAATTACATGAATATCCTAGGATTACAAGTGGATTACATAAAATTACAACCTAATTGTATAGGATTACAAGTATATTATCCCGGATTAAAAGTGGATACCCCTGCATTACAAGTGGACAGCCTAGATTTACACCAAATTACCTGGATTACTCCAGGTTACAAGTGGATTGCCTAGGATAATAGGTGAATTATCTAGATTAAAAATTGGATTGCCTAGGATTACAGGCGAATTACCTACGATGACAGGTGGATTACCTAAGATTACAAGTGCATTATCCATGATTACAAGTGAATTACCTAGAATTACAAGTGGATTGTCTAGAATCACACTGGATTTCTTGTATTACTCCAGATTACAAGTGGATTACCTAGTATAGCAGGTGAATTACCTAGGTTAACAAGTGCATTACCTAGGATTGCAGGTGAATTACTTACGATGACAGGTGGATTACCTGAGATTACAAGTGCATTATCGATGATTACAAGTGAATTACCTAGCATTACAAGCGGATTGTCTAGAATTACACTGGAATCCTTGTATTACTCCAGATTACAAGTAAATTACATCATATTACAAGTAGATCACCATAAATCACCTAGGATAACAGGTGGATTACATAAGATTACAACTGGATTATATAGGATTACAAGTTTATTATCTCGTATTACAAGTGGATAGCCTAGATTTACACCAAATTACCTAGATTACTTCAGTTTAAAAGTGGACTAACTAGGATAACAGGTGAATCATCAAGATTAACATATGGATTACCTAGGCCAATATGCGAATTAGCTACGATAACAGGTGGATTACCTAAGAGTACAAGTGCATTGTCCATGATTAGAAGCGAATAACCTAGGATTATTAGTGGATTGTCTAGAATTATACTGGATTTCTTGTATTACTCCAGATTACAAGTAAATTATATCATATTACAAGTAGATCACCATAAATCACCTAGGATAACAGGTGGATTACATAACATTACAACTGGATTATATAGGATTACAAGTGTATTATCCCGTATTACAAGTGAATAGCCTAGATTTACACCAAATTACTTGGATTACTCCAGGTTACAAGTGGATCACCTAGGATTACAGGTGAATCACCTACAATGACGGGTGGATTACCTGAGATTACAATCGCATTATCCATGATTGCAAGTGAATTACCTATCATTACAAGTGGATTTCCTAGAATTACAATGGATTTCTTGTATCATTCCACATTAAAAGTAAATTATATCATATTGCGAGTGGATTACCATGAAAGATCTAGGATTACAAGTAGATTACATAAAATGACAACTGCATTGTATAGGATTACAAGTAGATTAGCCCGTATTACAAGTGGATAACCCTGCACAACAAGTGGATAGCCTGTATTTACACCAAATTACTTGGATTACTCCAGGTTACAAGTAGATTACCTAGGATAGCAGGTGAATTATCTAGATTGACATGTAGATTACATATTATTACAGGTGAATTCTCTAGGATAACAGATGGATTAACTAAGATTACAAGTGTGTTATCCATGATTACAAGTGAATCACCTAGCATTACAAGTGGATTGTCTAGAATGACACTGGATTTATTGTATTCCTCCAGATTACAAGTAAATTATATCATATCACAAGTGGATTACCATAAATAACCTAGGATTACAAGTATATTACATAAGATTACAACTGGATTATAAAGAATTACAAGTATATCATCCCGTATTATAAGTGGTAACCCTGCATTACAAGTGGATAGTCTAAATTTACACCAAATTACTTGGATGACTCCAGGTCACAAGTGGATTACCTAGGATGACAGGTGCATTTAGTAGGTTAACAAGTGGATTGCCTAGGATGACAAATCAATGACCTACGATAACAGGTGGATTACCTAAGATTGCAAGTGAATTATCCATGATTACAAGTGAATTACCTAGCATTACAAGTGGACTGTCTGGAATTACACTGGATTCCTTGTATGACTTCAGATTACAAGTAAATTATATCATATTACAAGTGGATTGCCATCAATAACCTAGGATTACAAGTAGATTACATAAGATTACAACTGGATTGTATCGGATTACAAGTGGATTACCCCTGTATTACAAGTGGATAACCCTGCATTACAAGTGGACAGCCTAGATTTACACCAAATTACTTGGATTACTCCAGTTAACAAGTGGATTGCCTACGATAACAGGTCAATTACCTAGGGTAACAAGTGGATGGTCTAGGATGACAGGTGAATGACCTACGATAACAGGTGGATTACCTAAGATCACATGTGCATTATCCATGATTACAAGTGAATTACCTAGGATTACAAGTGGATTGTCTATAATTTCACTGGGTTCATTGTATTACTCCAGATTACAAATGAATTATATCATATTACAAGTGGATTACAATGAATAATCAAGGATTATAAATGGTTTGCATTATATTACAACTGGATCGTCCAGGATTACGAATGAATAACCCCGGATTACAATTGGATCGCCTGTATTTACACCAAATTACTTGGATTACTCCAGGTTACAAGTGGATTACCTGGGATAACAGGTGAATTATCTAGATTATGATGTGGATTACCTAAGATTACAAATACATTATCCATGATTACAAATGGTTACCCTAGCATAACAAGTGGATTGTATGAATTCAATGATAGATTTACACTGGATGACTTGTATTACTCCAGATTACAAGTAGATAACCCAGGATTAGTAGTGGATTGCATGAGATTACCGCTTGATTGTCTAAGATTAAAAGTGGATTACGTCAGCTTACAACTGGATTTCCTAGGATCAAACTGGTTTTTATGTATTACAATTGTATTGTTTTTTGTATTATACAATTGGATTGTCTAAGCTTACAATTGGATTATCTGAGCTTACAGTTGTATTACCTAGGATTACCAGTGGATTGTATGAGGTTACCGCTTGATTGTCTGGGATTACAAGTGGATTACCTCAGGTTACAACTGGATTTCCTAGAATTAAACTGGGTATCTTGTATTGCTTGAAATTACAAGTAGATTAACTAGACTTACAATTGGATTATCTAAGATTACAATTGGATTACCTAGGATTACCAGTGGGTTTGCGTATGATTACAGCTCGATTGTATGAGATTACCAGTGGAATACCTCAGGTTACAACTAGATTTCCTAGGACTAAACTGAATTACTTGTTTTACTTAAGATTACAAGTGGATTATCTAGAATTAAACTGGATTACTTGTTTTATTTAAGATAACAAGTGGATTATCTAGGCTTAAACTGTATTACTTGTTTTACTTGAGATTACAAGTGGATTACGTAGACTTGCGATTGAATTATCTAAGCTTATAATCGCATTACTTAGAATTAAAACTGGATTATCTAGGACAACATGTGAATGACCTAGGATTACAAGATTATTATCTAGGATTATACTGTATTACTTGTATGACTCTAGATTATAAGTAGGTTATATCATATTATAATTGAATTACCTATGACTACTAGTAGATTACATGGAATCAAATCTCAATTATAAGTATCTCAATATCAGTAATCTCAATTATAAGGATTATGAGTCGATTACCCCATATTACAAGTGGATAACCTGGCGTTACACTGAATTACTTGGGTTACTGCGGATAAAAAGAAGATTACCTCCGGTTGCAAGTGAACAACCTAGTATTACAAGTGGATTACCTATGATTACAGCCGAATTACCTAGGATAACAAGTGAATTACCTAGGATTACAGGTAAATTACCAAGGATAACAAGTGGATTACCTAGACTTACAAGTTGATTGTCTACTATTACACTGGATTACTTGCATTACTGTGGATTAAAAGTAGATTACCTCTGATTACAACTGGATAACCTAGGATTACAATTAGATTACCAGTGGATTGAATTAGATTGAAACTCGATTGTCTAGGATTACAAGTCAAATACGCCGTATTACAAGTGGAACTCTTTCGGATTACTGCAGGATTCTCTACGATTACGAGTGTATTACCTAAGATTACAACTAAGAGTTTTTTTTACAGATTACAGATTACAAGATTTACAGATTACACAGATTACAAGTGGTTTACCTTGGCTCACAATTGGATTACCTAGGACTACAAGTGGAATGCCTATGATTATAAGTGAAATACCTAAGATTACAAGTGGATTACATAGGATTACAATTGGATTACCAAAGATGGCACTGGATTGCTTATATTACTCCAGATTTCAAGTGGATTACCTAGAATTACAACTGGATCATCTAAGATTACAAGTTGCTGAAATAGGATTACACGTAGGTTATTCCGGATTATAAGTGAATTAGCCAGGATTAGAGCGGATTACTCGAATTATCCTAGAATACCAGTGCCTTAAATTGAATATTTTCATTTTTGCCTCAATATAATAATATTTAAAATTGATTAGTTGTAACGCTTTCTTCTCCCTAGAAGACAAGACACGCTAAAAAAAGTTTTTATTTCGAGAAAAAGAAAATCCGTATTCTTTTCGAAATTCCAATACTAACACTTGCTACCGGGCACCTTAAAATCCCATATATTGAACATGGGAAAATTTTGTTTTTTCGAAAAATTGGACTGATACTGGAAGGAAAAAAATTTTTTTTTAAACAAGCCCCCCCCCCCCCCCCACCGCCCCAATTATGACCCAAAAATAAAAGAAATAAACTACATTTTTACGTGTTAGTGGTAATTTTCATCATTTTTTACCGTCCTTTTTATTAAAAAATGAATACCAATAGACAATTTGAATATCCCTCATTACTTTTTAAACAATTTTTCATTGTTCAAATAAATGTTACTTATTTAAATAATTTTTTCACCCAAAAAATGTAAAAAATAATCGTATTTTCTGAATTCTATGTAATAGTCGGTAATTGTTTAAAGAAGAAATTTTTTTTGAAACATTATGTAATTTGAACAATTATTGTTTATTTCCCAAATTTCTTAAAATTGAGCCAGAGATGTCTACTTTTTTCTCAAATTGGTATCCTGCTTATGCTGTTTATTGTTGAATACTTGAATAACATTGATACTTTTCTTCTAACGTGTAACAAATTTCTATTCGTCTAAAAAAAATTTGTTTGCTCAAGCAGTTTTTTTTTTAACTTTTAAAAAATAATATGAATAAGAATATATTTAATGATTTTGAGGAGTAATGAATTCTGTTAAAAACGTCATGTCGTTGTTTAAACAATTATTATTTTTTGAAACAGTTTTTTAAATGAAAATATGGATAAATAATATAAAATAAAACACATGGAATTAGTTTCATAAATATATATTAATGTATATTGTTTCTGTCTTCCAGCACAATGTCAGCTTGGTATTCATAAAAAATTATTCGAAATTAAATAATTTTTATTTGGAAACTTCCGGTGTTGAAAAATTGTAATTGCAAATCTAACATTGAATTTTCATTGGAAATTATATTCGAAGAGTCGAATTTAAAAAAAAAACAGTTGACATTAAACCTGGAATAGAAGAAATTTCAACAAGAAACTTAATTTTCAATCAAGATGAATTTTCTAAGAAATAGTCAAATTTTCAACTAAAAAAAAAATCATTTTCAACCAAAAATGTAAGAGTTCAATTTTGCGATGAATATAAAATATTTCCAGTAAAAAAAATTAATTCTCAACCAAAATAAAAAACTAATTTTGAGCAAAATAGTCAAATTTTTTAACAAAGAGATTAATTTTTATCTAAAATTAGGAATCTTCAGAAAAAAAAGAATTTTCAAGAAAAAACCTAAAAATTCCACAAAATAGTTAAATTTTCAACCAGTCAGATGAATCTTTAAATGAAAAAATAAATTTTTTTTAATAAAGCAGTTCAAATTTCATAGAAGTAGTTTGATTTGTAACCAATACAGGTAAACTTTCAAATAAATAGTTTAATTTTCTAACAAAATAGTTGAATTTTCAACCATAAATATAAATTTTCAAAAGCAAAGCTCACTTTCAACCAAATAGTTCAAATTTTTACCAAACTGTTGAATTTTCAAGATAAAAATACAAATTTTCAACCAAATTGTTAAGTTTTTAACCCAGAAAGACGAATTGACTTTTCACAAAAAATGAAATCTCAACGACATATGTAGTATTTAATAATTCAAACCAAAAATAGTTCAAGTCGAAAAAAGACGAATTTTCAAC